>JBBPMJ010000253.1:0-44392 GCA_038090255.1 Austroboletus niveus
GTCGAAGGACACTTCCGCAAGTATGTCTGCCTTAGAGAACGCGTTAGCCTTTGTCATTTACTTTGTTTCAGGAACTATACGTCCATCATGTTGCGACTTTCTCATGGTTATGTCAGTCAGGACGGTGACCTCGAAGACGATCCTTTGACCAAGTTAGGCGCGTTGGCAATCTTCCAGTTCACTGAGTCGACATCAGTGGGCAGACACATAGTCGACCTTTTCTGCTTGTGTAAGTCGGTAATTGGCCACTTTTTTTGGATTCTTACAGCATGTCTCCGCAGTGAAGTACGTCCCATCATGGTTTCCGGGTGCTGGCTTCAAGAGGAAAGCCAAGCGTTACACTGCTATAACGGATGAGCAACTGGAGCTCCCTCATAAGTTTGCTATGTCTCAGATAGTGAGTTTTTTCCACAGTTGACCCGGATGCATGCTAATGAGTGATTCGAGGCTGCCGGGACGGCATTGCCTTCACTTTCTTCTCGCTTACTAGGCAACATGTCAAATATTACGAAAGAGACGGAGGAAGCTATTAAATGGGCTACATCCTCTATGTATCGAGGTGTGTGCTATTGATAATCTCACTATTTTTTCCGAATTAACACTTGGAAACTTGTAGGAGGCCTCGATCCGGTAAGGCATCTGTCTACTTCTGTAGGACACAGATTATCATATTTCTTTTTTCAGTCTACATCCTCTTCTTATGCATTTTTCCTTGCTATGACACTCTACCCCGAAGTGATGAAGAAGGCGCAGCAAGAGATAGACTCGGAAATCGGTAGTGGTCGGCTACCAACATTCGCGGATCGGCCTTCTCTACCGTACTGTGAATACGTATTTGCAGAACTCTTGCGTTGGCATGCTGCTGGTGCACTGAGTAATTCCCGTCCTCAGCTTCATTAACTATTTTCTCATCTAAACCACTTACTTAGCTTTGAGGGGTGCGGCAGTCGACGACGAGTATAATGGATATCTGATTCCTGCAGGTTCTATTATAATCATCAATGTTTGGTAAGTCGACGGTGCTCCGGTGAACCGTAAGAAGCGTTATAGATCCTCCTTTTTTTCTAGGGCTATGCTTCGGGATGAGAGGGTATACAAGGACCCTCTGAGGTTCAATCCTGATCGATTCATCGGGGAAACCCCAGAGCCTCTTCCCTACAATGTATGCTTTGGTTTTGGACGACGGTGAGGGATAAATCAGTTATCGAGAAATAGGATGTTGATTATTGAATGACCCTTTTAGCCGATGCCCAGGTGAGCCATGACAAATCTTGTTGCGACCAACGCTTGAACCACTTATGCAAATAGGTTATTTCCTCGCCCAATCGGCCGTCTGGCTCATGTGTGTCCAAACGCTCGCGGTGTTCAATGTGTCGAAACACGTTGAGAACGGTGTGGAGATCACACCCGAGGTCAAGCAAATTGGAATGACGGTCATGTTAGTGCCCGATTGATTTTCGTGGAGCCACCGCTGATTTTTGACATTACGCTTTCGTTCAGCCACCAAGCACCATTCAAGTGTTCGATCAAGCCTAGATCAAAGGAAGCCGAGCAACTTATCAAGGAGGAACTCTTGGCGTAGATGTCTGTGGAATTTGTTACCGGTGTACGTTAGATTTTTCGTTGTATACATCAGATCAGGCATTGCTCCTTAAGAAACTAGACATGCGTCCCTGTAAAAGCTGTACAGTATGTCGTATTAGACCTTTGTCTCTCCGCAGACCTCAGTTCGTACAATATGTTACGTCTTTACTTCGCACTCGTTATTGTGTGTACGTGAAGTAGTACTAGTTTTGCCGCGAGGTGTATTTTGGAGGGAGTCCGAATAACTTCGAAAGCAACGAAGTGAGCCGGAGTGTGTCGAAAGCCTAACCAATCAGAATTCGCCATCCAGAGATATGCCAGCTGAAAACACACCGATTGATTCAATTCGGACGCTAGCTATTTAACATTCTTATCGGTCTCGTTTGCAAACAGTTGTGCAAGCTCGTCAAGTTTTCCGCTAACCATTAGCTCATCCGCCGTTTTTGCAGTTACCTGACCAGAGATCGTATAGTCACCGTGCTCATCAGCGATGAGATCTGTCATGAGTTAAGCCGGTCTTGCTTGTAATTTGTAAACGAACTTCAAGATTTGTGAGGCCTCTAGCATAGTGGGGGAGAGCTTTCCAGAACCAGGCTGAAAGGACCACCAGACTCAGATCTGCAAGTGGACGGGTAACGTTATCGCTTTGCAAACTGCTGCGATTGGAGGACGCATAACGAAAAAGGGAATTCAAGGGTACTATCGAGCACTAACCCAATACGGTAATAAAAAAAGGTACTTTCTGCTCGCTTAGGGGCGCTGTATCAACTTTTAGATCGGCGGCAGAGTACCGGTCTGTGGCGCAGCGAGGCACGAGCGCAGCCACAGAGCTAGTCTTTGAGCGCACGAGCAGCAAGGTTGCACGTGCCGTCGCTTTCCTCCTTTCCCCACTGTCCTCGCCTGGCACTAGCTCCCAGGCAGTCGTTCCTTCTCGTCGGACCCGCCCACCACGCCCTAGCCTCGACCCGTGTTCTTGGCCCCAGCGCTTTGTGCCCGCACCGCTCCCCTGTGAGGGTTCTGCCCCCCCACCCTCGCAGCTCACGCGATGCCGGCAGGTTCGCACGGCATCCGGGGCCGGCAAGCGCTTACGCCCGCACACCATCTCTAGTGTAGTCACCCACTCCCATACTGCCCCGCTGGGCCCGTGTCAATAGTAGCCGTAGTCATTGCCATACTACCTCTCCTGCGTTTTCTCCTTGCCACAGCCCAACCAGACTTCCTTTTATTATTACCAGTACGGCATTGCAGCGAAGTTCACTGGAAAAGTTTCTTGGCCCTGTAATAATTCGTTTGTTATGTAAAATAGGCTAGTCAATCTGCCAAATGCCGTTCACCCAACCTTTTTCTTTTGCTGCTCTCCTTCATCTCCATCAACTTTCGTTTTTGTGTACTACGGGAAAGTTGTAAGTAACACCCATACCGAATCGACCACTGGTCTCAGACTAACGTTCAGAAAAATCTTCCTTAGGTAAGGAGAAGCATGCCACTTTCTGTTCATTCTTTTTTACTACTAGCGGCGATCGGCTTCGCACACGCGTCTGTCCACGTCCATAGTCCTGTCCACCGGCAACGGGCCTCTGCAGCAGTGTCGCCGATGGTCTCTGAAATTTATATCAGTTCCGCTACCCACAATGATGTCGTTTCAACCGCCTTTCCCACTGGTCTCTCGACATCGACGTCTTTCGAGGTGCAAGAGATTCAGGAAGTAGCTCCCAGTCTTTCGATGCCTCTACGAGGCTCTGTTTCCGAGCTCAGCATGGACCGTAAGTGCTGAACTAATGGTTCGCGAGGGACTGACCTCACGAGGGGGATACCTTAGACCTGAACAGGTGACCTCGTCTTTTGTCTTGTAATACACGACTACCTGTCTAACGTGAGCCTGCCTAGTCCGCTTTCGCAGGAGCCCATCCTTGATGTGATGGAAAACGACACCGAAGAGTATGACGTGTGTGCTGGTACACGTTCCGATATTCTGGTGAGTATTCTACCTGGTCGGAGCTGAATTCCCATGTTGACGACCTGCAGACGGATGATCCAGCGTTGGTCGTTACCCCGAAGAACGTTGGAACGTTAATCCGAGGTATGACCGGTGGCACTTTCGAGTTTGGATTTGGGCACGCTCTGGCTCGTATCGGCGGCTCCCTCGCCGCCAGTGCGTATTTCTCCTGTTCTTCGTGAGCCTCACGAAGCTGACGTTTGATGCAGTGTTCACTTTTCTCTGCTTGGAATCCTTGCTCTCGTATGCCATCACTGGCCGCAGTCCGCTCCCTGCGGTCAAAGTCATGATCGACAGCGCTCGTCGGTATGCACCCACGAGACCTACGCGACGCCTCGTAGGCATTTTGTGACGAATCTCGACGCGGAAGGTCATGTTGTATGTCTGTCAGATACCCAACGCTAATTATACCTGAGTTCGCGTTGTCGAGGTAACGTAATCACCATCGCTCACTCCCTTCTACACGTTTCATATTCTTATGATGGTTTACAACTCGCCGGCTACTCACATTTGTGCTCCACGTTTGTCTTTGCCGCCGTGACTATGTTTTAAGGGATAACTAGTCCGGATGCTTTCACACGTACTTTTTGCTAGGTTGCAGTTTACCCCTTCCACGGGCTTCGAGATACCCATTAGCAACCTTTGCTTATAATCGTAGTTTGGTTTAATTATTGCAGCGTACAAATGAACATTTATGTCATCGTATATAATAAGTGTACACCCCATGTCGAAGCTTGTGACACCTAACTCTTGAAGAATTGCTTCCCACTCAGAAGACCAACAAACAAATTACTTGCATGCTCGTCTTGAAAACGGAGTTGGTATGATGCCTATGGCACAAGCATCCTGACCCTTGACGGAAGGAACACTTTACACCTCGGTAAATGCCCGGAACCAGTCCCGCATGGCTTCAAAGGACACCCTCGCAGCCTCGACCCCGTCGAGCGCGTGCCCCTCCTTGGGAAACACCAACAACTCGACCTCCTTTCCTCTCCCCTTGAGCGCATGATAATATCCCCGCCCCTGTGTCGGTGGTACCCGCAGATCGTCCTCCCCAAGCATCACCAACACGGGCGTCTCAACACGGTCCACATGGGCAATCGGCGAGGCGGCGTAGAGCGTGGCGTAGTTCTCCGGGGTGACGTGCACGCCTGGCCCATACGGGAGCCCAAACTCGCAAAACGACCAGTCGGTGATGTCTGAGGTGCAAAATTCACCTGCAGAGATGACGGGGTTGCGCATCGCCGCGGCGCGAAATATGCCAGGGTACTGACCGACGACTGGCAAACCATGTGAGTTTATCAGATCGGCCGAGGGTCAAGAAGGAAGGGGACTTACAGTGCGCGGTGAGGAAGCCCCCATGGCTTCCACCTTGAACGACTTGTCTGCCTGGTTCGGACAGTCCGAGTTTGATCAGATGTTGAACCGTCGCGATACAGTCCTCGACGTCGAGCGTTCCACATTTTCCGATGAGTTTTTGGACATATTTCTCTCCGAAACCAGTGGATCCGGTATAATTCGGCAATGATACGGTATCTGGAGGCGTCTGGTTCAATTCGATTCCTGTACAAAGAATGGTTGACCTACAGCCTTCGAGGGCATATGCAAGAACGCTTGGTGTAAAGGACGTCACATTTGACGCATGCGGTCCTCCGTGAAGAATTGTCATGCATATGGGTTTGCGTGGATGCGGGTATTCTTTCGATCGAATGACAATAGTTTCTACTGGATGTCTGTCTGGAATGGGCAATACTTGTATATCAAGACGATCAATGGCTTCCTGAACTGCAACTTGAATCAGGACCGAGGTCGATTACGCAAACCGTATGGTACACACGCTGCGAAGAAACGGTCGGTTTGTCGAGTATCCGGACGTTTATCTGGATCCCTTGGGTCAAAGTCAAAAGAACGGTTTCTGGTGGAGAGGTCGGTGTGCTCCGTGAGCATATCACAGAGTGCGCTCCATCAGTCCCATGTAGAGACCAACTAAACGCTTGACCACCGATGTCGACGACAGCCCCAGATTCCACATCGACTAAAAGTAACGTCACACGAGAGCCCCAGAGTGACTGTACCAATATGTACATCTCAGTGCCGAGCCTGAGGAATGGACTATCGTTCAAGTTAAACTCGGGGTACAGACCTGGAAACTCCTTGGGCAGGGGATCATGTACTATGTCAACAAGAATTCTATCGCCTGCCTTGTCTTTTAGATCACGGGCGTGAAGAGACACTGTAGATGCGTGTGCACCACTAAGGGGATTGGAGAGCCAGAACAAAGTCGTCGGCACCCGGTCTTTGTCAAACAGAAGACGCGGCGAACGAGACGAACGTCCGGGTTCTTCTATCTTGAAGGCCACGATTGTGGCCTTGTTCGTATATTCGCTCGGAAGGACGATTTCCCATATGCTAGTCGGTCGATTGAGGCATGATCTAATTCCCAACAGTCTTCCGTCACTGGTTTGCTCGTAACCAGTAGCGTAGAAACGTGTTTCGGTGGCGAAAGTTGCCTGGCCAAACACGACAGGAATATCAGGAGCTTGATCTAATGATAGCTCGGTGACAATAGCAGCTGGTGCTGCGTTACTAATGCCAGACGACGAGTCGTCCAAGGACTTCCAACGGAATATAAAGAGAACTGGTCGTTTCTTGGTATAAAGCTGTTCGCCGAAATTGGGAGTGAAGCGGAACTTTTGGTATTGGCCATCCTCTTGTACGCTGGAAGTCTCAGGGTTGGCTTCAGCGCTGTACACGAGCGCAGTTTCATAGGGAGTAAAGGAGAATGATTTGAAGTAATCTAAGGCATGAAAGATATGTATCAGTGGACGAGAAAAACCGGTCACCGGGCGTCCTAATTACCATCCGTGTTAAACTGCCCGTGTCGTTGCGTGACATCAACCGACGCCTCGAGCGTGGCGCCTGACCAGACTTCTACGTAGCGTTTCTTTGCGCCACTAGCATCCGATGCTTCTCTGAAAATGGCATGAAGCTTCTCTGACGGTGCATAGACGACGTCCGCGATCTCAGACGGATCCTGACCGACCACCGAGGATATCACAGGCGAGTTAGTCGGCGAATCTGGGTGGGCCAACGTCAGCGTCTTCATGATAGATCGCTTCACGTTTCGATCGTGATCGCGGGTAGAGTAGAAGATGCGAGCGACTAAGAGAGGAGTTGAGCAGGCTGATCGAGGCGATCAAGAGGTTCGTTGTATCTTGCTCACCTGAGACGCCCGACTTGGCCGTCGTGTAGATAAACTTGGCCGATGTCGGCACAGGTATCTCTGCGAGTTGCTTGTAAAAAATAGAAGGACCACCGTAGCGAAGAGAGGACATTTCGACGGAAAGATTCGGTAGGAACAACTTGTCAATTGACAGCACTTGAAGCTTGAAGCTTAAAGCACGTTCGTGGGAATTCGTGTTCATGGAATAACTTGTAGCACGACGACGATAATCAGGCCTTCAAGGGCCTCTCAACAAAACAATATCGACGAGTAAGAACATATTCGAACGTTGACTTTTCCAGTTCATGTTCAGGAACTAACCCTTGTATACCGTGTCGGCGTCTCTTCAGTAAGGAGACGAGTGGCTCGGGCAAGAGGTATTGACTGAGATATACGTCGATGGCCCGTTGTGATAAAATGGAAAGTGTCCAAGTCCACGGTACCGAAATTAAGTAAGTGGTTGTAGTAGCCTTGTTGAGGCGGGGATGTTGAGTGGGATAAGTCGTGACTAGCCTACCTTCCATGTAAGGGTTCCGAATCGTTCCCAAATTTGCACATGAATCTTATTGGTTCACATCTCGAAATTCTCGTCTGGGGTCTTCGTTGTTGTGTACATTATATCCGGCCATCTTCGCGGCTTCTTCTCGCACTTGTCTCTTGTCAATTACATCCAGTGGGTGTCTGCCATTCCTTTGTTTTGCTCAGCTAACTGTTCACTCAGCATTATCGTTCTAAATGGATGACGCTCCACTCGAATCCATGCCGCATGCAGAGCTAGATGTGATCACACGCAGTTATCAACAAGAGATGTTGGAGGCCAGCTTGGTCGAAAACATCGTCATCGCACAAGATACCGGATCCGGAAAAACACATATCGCAGTCTTGCGCATGAAAATCGAACGGGACCGCGAGCCGCACAAGGTGACGCTTACTACTCTAATCCGTGAAATGTGGTTAATCAACTTCAACCGAAAGGTTTCGTGGTTCCTTGCCCCGACGGTGGTGCTCTGCGAGCAGCAGCATGAGGTGATCGATAAAGCGATCGGATCAGCTGGCCTCATCCATGGCCGTATGGAACCGAAGCAGTGGACGGATCCTGACTTGTGGAAGGACGTTCTCAGGAAGAACCGCATCATCGTTTCCACTCCCCAAGTCCTCCTCGATGCCCTCAGTCACGGATACGTCAATCTAGGCCAAGATATTGGTCTCCTCATCTTCGATGAAGCTCACCACGCAAATGATGATCATCCCATGAACTGTATCATGCGGAGCTTCTACTTTAGACTTCCTGTCCGGCAGTCCAATTCTACCAACAATCATGGGTCTGTCAGGGAGGAAAGACCAATGATCCTTGGCCTGACTGCCAGTCCCATGTTTGGTGGTAATGCCGCAACGGCGTTCAGGTAGATTTCGTACACTGGACCTCTGTAACCAAACAACCTGACGACCTTCGTCAGAGCACTCGAAATGAATCTTGACAGCGTCATCCGGAGCCCTAGACGACATCGTGACGAGCTCGAAGCCCATGTTCACCGACCAGAGTTCAGACATGTCTTGTTTAGCGTTACACAGGAGTATAGCACCTGTTTCTCGACGTCGAAGAACTTCCACTCACTCCAGGAAGTCGCGCATTCGATGGATATCAATAAGGATCCATACGTCCTCTCCCTCCGCGAAAAGCTGAAAGGAATGCCCCCCGGACCTGAAAGATCATGTCTCGATCAAAAACTCTCTAAGACGATCAAAAAGAACGATTCATACACCCACAAGGGAATCAAAGATCTTTTCACTACTGCTCACGATATATGTCTCGACCTTGGTCCATGGGCAGCGGATTGGTATATCCAGCGAGTCGTCGAGATGGCTCTTCAAAAAGCGTCTCCGTACGGCGAGATCACCACTGTGTGGCAGGCGAAGGAAAAAGAATATCTAATCTATCATCTCAAGAAGATCGTTATCGTGCCTGTCACCTATGACCCCCAGTCTATCGAGGACGGTATTTCAGACAAGCTCCGGGTCTTCATACAAACGTTGGAGGAAGAGAAAGCACGGGTAGAATCTTTCAATGAACCTTACAGTGGTATCGTATTCGTGACGAGAAGGGACGCAGTGCTTGCGCTAGCTGCAGTCCTCGAAAACCACCCTCGAACGAAGGATCGCAAGTCCTTCCGGGTAGGGTGCCTTCTTGGTTCCTCGGAGAGCTCCTATCGCACCGTTTTCTTGGATATTACCCGGAAAATCCTACTCCAACCGCAAAGCGAAACACTGGAGGAATTTAGATCCGGAGAAAAGAACCTGATCATTGCAACTGCGGTCGCAGAGGAAGGTTTGGATATACAAGCATGTGGGAATGTCATTCGCTGGGACGTTCCAAAAAATATGGCAAGTTGGGCACAGAGTCGTGGTCGCGCTAGGAGGAAACGTAGTTCCTTTGTGTTGATGTTCGAACGTGGGGAAAAGGACGACGTTCGTATCGCCCAGTTTGAGCAGCTGGAGAGGGACGTGGTCGCTCAGTACAACATGGAACGGAAACACGTCAAGAGACCACCTCTGTCTCTTTCAGAGGTCGATGACGAGTTTGAACCATGCGAATTTAAAGTTGAATCCACAGGGTAAGCGATCGGCGTTATTGGGGAATTTGTTGTTCATGATAAATTTTGTCCCGCAGGGCGTTGCTCACTCACCAAGGAGCCGTGTCATACTTGAACCGTTTCTGCTCTGTTCTTCCGAACTCTAGGCATACAAGCCATCAAGCCATATATGACATCGATCCTCCCGATTTACCTGAAGGCTGGCACGCACTCGGCGCTGAAGAACAGGGCGTATCAGAGTACCAGGGACCCTTTGGTTGCACTCTAACGTTACCCAAAGTTTTGCTACCTGAACATCGCGTCTATACCGTTGAGCGAAGATATCCCTCCAAGCGATCCGCATACCGACACGTTGCATTTAAAGCTTACCTCGAACTGTACAAAGCTGGGCTGCTCAACGATCACCTGTTACCCCTGACGAGCGTGGTCGAACCAGAATTGGAGGAGGAGGTGAAGGACATGTTGAAGGCCATCGAAAAGCGCGATGGGATGACTTCCGTGACGAGCCAGCTGAACCCATGGCTGCCCAATACTGACGTGGAGACTTGGTGGTCGACTGAAGTTGCCATTGAAGGACTTGCATCACTGACGCTCTTCACGCGTATCAAGATTGCGTCGCTTGACGCGGACGAGCTACCGGTATTATATCACCCAAGGCGGGGTAGGATGGAGGTTCGACTTGGACCGAGTCGGGTCGTCCACCTGTCTCAAGATGCCCTGGCTGTTGCCCAAGAAAGTACCCGAAGGCTCTTTTGGAGTTCGTACGGCTCACGAATGGAATGGTCGCATCTCGATTTTGCGTATCTGTTTGTCATCCAAGTGGATCCAGATGCTGACGCATGGTCTTCCCGACGTAACTGGGCAATGGAAGTGGGGGGTTCGGAGAGATTCGAGCCCGTCAATGCAGAGACATTTGGTGCAGAAAACGGATACCCGACCGACCTCACCTGGGTTCGTGATGGCAGGTCCTTTGAAAAGCTCTATCGTTTCGTCCGTTGGCACCATGAAAGACTTACAGAGGAAGAAGAGGCCGAAATATGTGCTCGTTCAACGTATTCGCGACTCGAGGATGTTCGAGTGACATACCCCCTGCTCGTCGTCGAGCATTTCCCACATAGAGCGAATTTCCTACTTCCTCTTCCAATTTCTACTGCGACTCCAAAGCCACTCTTCCTCCTTGCCAAGTACTCATATTTCGAGCTCCTGTCTCCGACGGAATGTGACTGCTCACAGATCATCCCGTCCATCCTTCGTCGTCTAGAGACAGCCATGGTCATCCAGTCCTTTAGAAGTACCTTTTTGTCCCAAGGTCCCCTTGCAGTGATACCCTCGTCGCTCATCACAACCGCGATGACAGCACCCGTTGCAGAGGACCCAATCAATTACGAACGCTTGGAGACGCTTGGAGACACTGTGCTCAAGTTTATCGTCGCTTTGAACCTGCTAGCTACCTATCCATCGTGGCACGAGGGATATTTGACTAGACGAAAAGACCACACTGTAGCAAACTCTCGTCTTGCAAAAGAGGCTATCCGACTCTCCATGTTCCGGTGGATCATACGCACACGTTTCTCGCCGAGAAAGTTCAAGCCGCAGCATTTATCTACACCACAGGCCGCCACCGTTACACAGAAAGCCGAGGAGACAAATGAGACGGTCGTCGGAGGTGGTAAGACGCGCAAGGAAGTCGAAGAATTGTCGACCAAGATGTTGGCTGACGTCGTCGAGTCCTTGATCGGGGCCGCGTATCTTCATGGCGAATTTGACCTCGGTGTGTCGTGCGCCCGGATTTTTGGCCTCAATCTCGAATGGCGCACCGTTCCCGAGTGCGTTGAGATGGCGCTGTCCCGTGTTGAGCAGACGGACGAGGTGTCCACGCAACTTGGGCTCGTTGAACACATGTTGGGATACACATTCCGCCGAAAGTTGTTACTCGTCGAGTCTCTCACGCATGCGAGTTACCAGTATGATGATCGAACGGTATCATACGAGCGCATGGAGTTTCTCGGGGACGCTCTACTCGACATGGTCGTTGGGGATTTCCTTTACAAGTATCCCGGAAAAACGTACTCCCCTCACGACATCCACATCCGTAAATCCGCCGTCGTAAATACCCATTTCCTCGCATACATTTGTCTTCAGACCTCGGTCGATTTGGACGCAAGCATGCCCGGACCCGGTCCCCGCGGGAGAATCGTGATGCAACAAAAGAAGAATACAACCCGCCTCTTCCAGTGTCTTTAGCATTCGAGCAGCGTTGTCCTCGAAGATCAAAAACTCACGTTTGGTCGATACGGCAAGGTTAAAGACGAAATCGAGGAAGCATTTGCGATGGGTAAAGTGTTTCCTTGGGCAGCGCTGACACGCTTGCAAGCGCCCAAACTCTTCAGCGACATGATCGAGAGTCTCATCGGGGCGGTCTACCTCGACTCTGAGGGAAACATGGACACCGTCAGGGATCTACTTCGGAAGTTGGGCGTGCTGGGTCATTTGGACCGTTTTATTCGTGACGATGTGGACGTGCTGCATCCTGTCTCGAGGTTATCCGTTTGGGCCGCACGTCAGCACAAGTTTGTCAAGTATGACTTCACAGAGGAGAAGGAGTCGGTGATATGTACGGCCAGCGTAGAAGGACAGGTGGCGGTGAGTGCGAGCGCAGAGAAGAGAGGACATGCGAGTCAGGAAGAGACTCGGTTCACTGCGGCGGAGAAAGCGATCTCCGCGTGGGCAGTCGGGTGCGCGGATCCAAGCGCTGGGGATGAATGTCAAATGGAATTATAGGTCCGAATTCCGATGCATGCACGCGAGTAGTACGCGCCTGCAGGAAGCCCGCTAGACAGACAAATTTCCGCATGCCTCGGTTATTTTATTTCGATCTTTAGGCGTGCATCGCGAGCCCTTGGATAATTCGCACCATCACCCGTTCCAGACCGTTGAACGGTCGTGTAAATCTAACCGCTCTTTCCTCGCAGGACTCGGACGAGCTACTCGTTCTCACAGATCGGTGGATATCCTACAAGTCCGTCCGTCCATGTCACAATGGTTGGCACGTTTGTGGTGTGATGCTGTCTCAGGGCCGACCACAGACAGATTCGCCGTGATCTTCAGAACAACCATGAATGTGGTCGCAGAAATCCATCCACTTGGTCCAAACCACATGACAAACCTTCGGTGCCACTTATTTTTTTCAGTTCCCCATTTTTTTCAAAACACGTCGTTCATGTGGATAGCCGTTCAAGAACGCTGCCCAGCTGCGCTTGATTGGCTCGGACCCTCCCGTTGACGCATTGTACATTATTGGTCATCTATCAGGCCCATCAAGTCAACATGGATCACCGTCGGGCATGTACATATACGTACCCGAAGTGAACGCTCCCACCAGGTTCAAAACTTGCCGTCATCATTGCCCGCAATCAAAAGACATTCCAGCACCGTGCGCCACCGAGACGAATCCGATTGATGCTGATTATCAATACGAGCCCTGCCAACGTCTTACGGCAATCCCAAGATCCCAAGCCCCCAACCGCATGATCCATTCAGAATCAGGGGTGCGTCTGATTGCCAACCTTGTTCTCGCCAACCTTTTCAGTCTGCCACGGTCGACAGAAGGGAAAAAATAAACAAAAAAGGCAACGTGTCGAGTTCCGATTGTCTCAGACTAACGTTCTAGTGGCCACTTCTTGTCAGACTTGCCGCCGGCTTGCTTAAATGTGGGAACGGCCCTAACACGTGTGCATTCATCTCATCAGATGACATCCTGCGTGTGATCATCCTTTAACAGGTAAAAACAGGCCCCGTGTGCACCACGTTGCCCCTTCTCAATCGGCTAAAACAAACAAGACAAAGAGAAAAGGTGAGGAATTACTACCGAACGCGTAAGCATGGGAGGGAGGTATCTATATGCTATCGTTTGCCCACCCGGAGAGAGTATACCATAACCATCGTCTCGTTCGCGTATGACCACACGCTCTTTGACTCGTGGGGACGCCACGTGTGCTCCTAATCACCACCCCCCTTCCAACGCCACCATGCTAACCTAGTACAATCCAGGGATAATTCGATACGGTACGCGCTTCGCGTAAGTATCCCATTCCTCCCGAAACCGTGCGCGCAGGAGCGCATCCTCGGCCCGACTCCGATGGTAACTGAGCACCCAACAGAGCACATTTTGCATTCCCCAGATACCGATGACAAAGCGTCCCAACGTCGTGTCGAGCCAGCCACACTGCCATGTAAACGAGCCCGGGCTGGCGATCATGAGCGACATGCCTAGCGCACTCAACCCTGCAAAGAGATATCCTGGGTGCCGCACGATCGAGTACGGACCCGTGGTAATGAGTTGATGGTCCTTGAGGACGGCTAGATGGTGGGTAAAGTGCCGCCCGAGTGTCCGGAAACACCAAAAGCGGCCCAGGCTGCCAACGGCGGCAATGATCGCCCCCGAGACAAAGTAACAGTTCGCGTTCGAGCTGGGAAGTTGCCCCGTGAGCGCCAGTCGAGCAAGCACCTCAGAAGAGAACGGTGAAGGGTAATGGGTGGCGATAAGAACGGCCGCTTCCGCGACACAAGGAATAGATGCGGAGAGCTGCACACATGTACATCGACGGTGAGCGACTTGTCAGCATCGCAATTTATATGTTTAACGGGAAATCCTACCCTGTGTAGCAACGGGAATAAAACTGGACATACGCGTTCGTAAAAAGCGCCTTTAACACGCTCGGATTTGTCGGGCGGGGCATTAGGAGACGCGAAGGATGCGTTGAAGAGCCACAGGGATGGTAGAAGAATGGGGATTTTTAGGAGTGGCATGCTTTTCCGCAGGCGAGTATAGTACAGGGAGACAAATGAATATGAATTCAATGCTTTTGGCCGCACCAGGGGGGTTTTTATGTGTATGAACTATTCCGTACACGTGATGCTTTGAAGGAGACAGACATGTCAGCAGTACCCTGCCACCATGTCGATCGAACGACCCAAATCAGGGTAGCCGACAGACAGTTCCGTCCTAAGAGGGTCGGCAACTCAAATGCATACTTAAAGAGACTGGCGCGGTGCTGTTCTATAAGTAAGCGTATGCATAAAGAGCCTAATGTACCCTTTGCCGTTTGCCGGAACGATGCGATAACGGAAATATATCCGGAAACGGCCTCGTTACGCTCGGTCGAACCTCGTCAAGAAGAGCTCAGGTCGCGAAATATGGCATAGATCTTGCATCGTAACGGTTCGAGAAACGGAAACCTACGCGTCTCATGACCAACGCGAAACTTTATTGAAAAATGGAAAAGTCCTCCATTGGGCTGCGCACGTTGGGGGCTTCCGAATACATAATCGCACGCTCTGGCGCCGGGATCCTATTAACAAACGAGGTGCCTTGCGTGCTGGGCTTGTGCGCCTTGGCACGCGCTCTTGTCCAAACGTGGCTAGCAATGCCCGATCATCAGATCAGTGCCAGGGTTCGTCCTGTAAAAGAAAGAAAAAAAGTGTAAGAAACTTCTTAAAAAACGCCAGGAAGTGGAAGTTGCCGGAATAGCATCGCCTTCGACCGACGACATGTAATCGCTTGCACCTACCCTCAGATCTTAGAGACTAGTTTTTTCTTTTGGACTTCCTCATCGACCACGCGGCGACCCGATAATCCGAGGGTGAAGACGCTCAAATCAAATTTGGAAGAAGAGACGGCGACGTATCCCTAGGATGTCCGTGAACAACGGGATCCGGGCTTCGGGGGATATTGGTGGCAGAGGCGCGCGCAAGCGCGCAGAGAACAAAAAAGAAAGAACCAACGTCACAGAAAAGCGCCAGTAGCCTACTAGTGTGACGCCCATTTCAGTGACCACATTTGTTTTTCTGTTATCCCATACCGTGTTTTTCTTTTTCGCAGCGCAGCGACCCGCCGGGACGGTTGCGACGTCAAAGTCTGCTACCGCATCATTACGTTCCTACACAGTTTTCAGGTTGTTGATGCTCTTGCCGTCGCCGCCGGTGCCTCGTTCTTGTCGAACCAATTGCCAACTTGGACCCCAGTGGACGCCTTAGATCGGCTTCCGCTAGCCGACGCATGCGTTCATTCAGTCACTGAGGTAATTCGGAACTGGATTAAATACATATGTACTTAGTGTTCTCCCAGCTGTTCGCATATGATCCGATTGTCCTTCTTTTGTGCCAGAGGAACTGCTAAGTACTGTACGGAGGAAAGCGTCCTTTGTGCTTTATCGGACCCCCACAGATACCCGCGAACCTGTCGTATTCAGACTGTCTCATGCTTGCTGGTGCCGTCGAAAGGCGCTGCCTAGCTACGCAGCGTTGTGTGTTTTTACAAACGCCATGTAAGCGAGACTCTTTCCCCTAGTTGGTCAAGGTTGCTCATCACAATTTATCTATTCGAAAACAACAAAGACTTCCTGGGTAACGTCATTGGAAAGGCTTGGGGAAAACCCAAGATTCTTGCCAAACGATTTCCTTAATCCTTAATTCCTCTCAGTCTCGCCGGAGACTCCCCAATCATGAATCGATTTTCTATGTAAGTACGCCGCCGCCAGAGGTCTTCGATTAGGCACGGGAACGAGGGCCGAGAATGTTCCATAGGAAAGTGTATTGATAAGTAACCTCCTTGCGGCATGACATGTCGCCACCGGACAGGGTCGCGAAAGCGGCGTCATACTGTGGACCCGCCATGTGATGAGGCTTCGACAAAATAAAGTGGTGCTGTACGGTGTGATCAACAGATATGCCGCCATGATGCTAACCCTAGATTATAATAGTGGAATGGATTTTGGTACTGACTGGTCACCGGCTACCAGCTCATCGCACCAAACCATCCCACAGATTGATGGTCTGGAACGTCGTGTTCCCGCTCAAAATCCTTTCCTTCTTGTACCATTGGCAAAAAGCGTTGAAATCTGGCAGGATTCATGCGACGTGTTGGAACGACGCCATGATGGAACATGTGGAGAAGGTACATTAATGCTGTCTCGATCCCTTCAAAGGAAAGCGATTTTTCGCCTTGACGCATGATGGTCACCTGTAACAGGGAGTCATCAGAGTCATACATGCAACAGCGCCAGAAGAAGATTTACGGTGTCCATACAACCCGCTCTTTGCCATCTGAACGGAAGTGTCAGTCGAAAAGTAGTCAGAATCATATGTACTCACTTTTGCACTGGATGTACCTATATTGGGGAAGTCCAGTCCTGGGTCACGTGTTATTGACAAGGGGTCGCCCGCACTGAGATGCGGCGAAGGAGTGGAAAGCCGCCCCGTTGGAGCAGCGGACAGAGCACGCCTCGTGCGGACGGCGTTGCAGGGTGTGCCAGTCTGTGGCTGCGTTCGTGCCTCGCCGCTAGACAATACGTGCTTTCCTAGTACCTCCATCTCCACTTCCTCACCTGACCCGTGCAGCCAGGCAGCTCCTTTTCTCGTCGCACCCACCCTCCGCGCCCAAATCTCCGCCTTCGGTCTTCGATTCCCCTCAGGACCATCCACTGGGCCTTCAGACGTCCCAGCGCATCCAGACGCCAGCGAGGGTTTTCCCACCCAACCCCCGCAGCTCACGCGACGCCCGTAGGTTCGCACCGTCCGGGGCCGGCGAGCGTTGCTCGCTTACGCCCGCCCCACCCTATCAGATCATGTCACTAGTAGCTTAAGTATTTTGCCTAGTAATGCTACCTCCCTACCATGTCCGATATAGCACTAACTAATCAAAGAATGGTAATCCCCTGGACTTTGCTGGGCGGCCCAGGCAAGCCGACCTGCCGGGACATTTGGGGTGTCTCTGCGGGCGTGCACTTTGTTTTGTGGAATGGTCAAGCTAATACCTGGCATGGTACATGAGCGAGAGGAAAGGGAAAGGGGTGCGACATATGCAGCAGGTGGGGCCTTTACAGCGCGAATAACGAGCGGCATCAGCGTGCTCCATTCGCCTTGATGGGCACATCTTGCTCTGGATCTTGTCTTCATCATGAATTGTGGACGGGGAAGAACAAGGTTCACCTTATCTAGTCATCGTCCACTATGCCGTCACAGACTGACAGAGTGGCGCAATTAGCAGCTTTTGAGACAAACAGTTATAATATGATTGTGAAGTACTATACCTGCTATTGCTCCATGGAGCGTCTGTCATGGGCCGAGGTACTACATATGTCACATCAGTACCTAAGTTGTACTTCCACACAAATTGCTGCGTTCTCATGCACTAGGATTTCACTATTAGTAACACCACGCCAGAGGTGCTTATCACGGCGATGACACACCTCTACTATGTCATACTATCATCCCCCCGTCGGGGTTCCCCGCCAGCGAATCCCAGTTTGGTATCGTCCCACACTTCATTCAATCTAAGAACCATCTCGACGAGTCGCCCCAATGTCACATTTCCCACGCGCTGACGTTGATAAAGCCCGGGGCTCTTGTTCGTTTCCCTTCCTGCTTTCTGCAGTTCGTTCTTGCTTCGCCCGACCACCGTGAGTATGTCGGACACTGATTTTGCTGCCCGTGAGGGCCTCCAAAAACTCGGTTACACTCAGGAAATGACGAGAGTATGCGTCTGGCTTTTTCTCGGACCTTCCAATTGTTGATGGTATCCCATTCTTCCCTCTCCAGTCCCGTGGCCTGTTCCACATACTTTTCAGTGAGCTCCACCGAATCTTATTTCATCCTTGTATTCATTATGATGTCCTTGCGTGTAGTGACACTAGGTACGTTCGGGATTGATTACAGTTTCGGATGCAAACTTGATCTTCAATCGTCACAGCTATTATGGCCGTCCGTAAATCATCCCTTTATTTTACACGCATACATCTTGTTGACGCAATCAAGCGTACGGTCTTGCTTCCCCGATAGCGACGTCCCTTTATGCAGGTGGCCCTGTTGTTATTATTTGGGGGTTAGCCATTTTACTTCGCCTGGCGTTCATTGTATTCACACCTGTCTCAGATGGGTCCTGGTCTCTGTTCTGACTCAAGCATTGGCCCTTTCATTGGCTGAAATTTGCTCCAAGTATCCTACTTCTGCAGGCGCTTACTATTGGTGCTATCGTTTGGCCACACCCCATTACAAGCTTATATTTTCCTGGATTAATGGATGGTTAAACCTTGTCGGCAATTGGACCGTCACCCTGAGCGTCACGTTTGGTAATTGCGCATCCCCGTCCACTAAAATTGTCATGCTGACGGTGACCATTCTGCAAGGAACCACCCAGTTGCTCGTTGCGGGCGTGGGGATATACTATCCCTCGTGGGTGCCAACTCCTTGGCAAATGTGTACGTTCCCACTCGATGTCTGTAGTTCTCACCTTATTCTCGTCCAGATCTCATTTTCCTCGGTGTCACCGCCGTTTCGTGCGGGTTTTGCTTGTTCTGTAACAAGTATCTCCCAAGTATCGACGTGGGCAACCTTTTTTGTCGCTTCGTTTTCCAACTTCCTCACGCTAAACAACTGTCGTTTAGATTGCTTGTGCATGCTGGACTGGCCTTGGTATCATCGGTAAATATATCACCGATCTTAGCCAAGTCTCGTCTTACGCAATAGTAGTTATCTTGATATGTCTGTCCGTTAAGGCAGCCGCGGGCCGCCGTTCAGTAGAATATGCATTGGCTGACTTTGAGCCTACTTCTGGTTGGACTCCTGGTTGGTCTTTCTTCATTGGTCTTCTCCCAGTAAGTGGTTATGTTTTCTGCAAGACCTATCGTAAGAAAATTCATGCACCTGTTCAACTTAGCCTGGTATGCTTTGTTCTCCTTTAGTAGGTTCTTCTCATTCTTCGATCCCTTAGCCTATACGTACTCTGCGATCGGTATGAGTAAGTGTCAATCGCCTTTTTTCATCCTTTCTCTGAGACTTTGCGATAGTCATAAGCATGGCGGAAGAGGTTCACAACCCCTCCGAGATTCTTCCAAAAGCATTGTCTCTGTCGGTGCCAATCGGAACTGTTTGGGGAGTCATGTTTCTCCTTCCCATCCTCTTCACGTTACCCGATATCAGCACGCTGTTGCAAAGTATGTTTTAAATCGTGGTATTGCATTTTATCCTGCCTAAGCAATTATTCAGTCAGCGCTGCCCAGCCTATTGGTGCCATGTTCACTATTGTGATGGGTTCCCAGGGTGGTGGATTTGGATTAGTATGTGGTATTGTTGACCTTTATGCTCATAGTACTTAGTACCCTCTTTCAGTGGTTCATTGGTACGCCTTTTTTCTCTTACGTTGTGCTCTACATCTGAACTGACCGCGATCTGATGCACATTTAGTCTTTGGCGTAGGTGTATTTTGCGCCATCTCGATCTCGTGCGCAGCATCGCGCACTACATGGGCGTTCGCGCGCGACAAGGCAATCCCCTTGCATTCGTACTTTTCCAAGATCAGCACCACGTTTCCTGACGTCCCCGTAAATGCGCTTCTGCTGTCGACGGTGATCCAGGTGCTCCTCGGGCTCATTTACCTCGGTTCCACGACGGCGTTCAACGCCTTTGTCGGGGTCGCTGTCATGTGTCTCGGTGCGTCATACGCGATGCCTGTCGCGATCTCGTTGGCACAGGGACGTGTGGATGTGGCCGACGCACCGTACTACCTCGGACCTGTCGGAGTGATTGTCAACGTCATTGCAGTGCTGTGGATTCTGTTTGCGATCGTGCTATTTTCTATGCCGGCCAACATACCGGTGACGCCGGTGACCATGAGTGAGTGTCCCTTTTTTGTCCCGTTCTTTGACGTTTTGAAGGGGTGGATTGTTAACCGTGTTATGACATAGATTATGCCTCGGTCGTGTTTATCGCGTTTGCAGTCATTAGCGCGGTGTGGTATTGGACGAGTGAGTAAAAGGCTTTTTCCTGTTGTTCGTCTTCTGATCCGTTTGGTAGATGGTCGATATCATTACACCGGACCGCCTGTGCCATCGAGTGAATCTGATGCATCCTTGACGGCGGAATCCGCATCCAAGGGCGAGTGAGCATGGCGACTGGATTTTGTGTGACGAACGACACATGCATAGTATGTTGTTCACGAACTGCGATACCAAAGAGACGGACGATTTGATATGAAAGTGGAACAATTCACTTTTTTTGCATTTCAAATCATCTTGAGTGGCTTGAGAGAGAAGCGGTTTGTCCCTGAACAAAGGATAGCCTATCTGCAAAACAGCTGAAATGAAGCAAGCGGTCGGTTGATGTTTCTTGGCTTACGGCACTTACGTTCCCTGGGAACAGCCATTGTGATTGGTGGAGATCAGTGTAGACTCGGTTAAGGTAGTGTGGGCACAATGGCAACAATTTAGATCCTAGATAGTGTACACTTAAGATTATCATCATTGATTATCAATCAAAGAGTAATTCACAATAGTCTACATATACTCCTCAGACATTGCATGGTACCACTCCTTGTTGGTATAGTTGCTGAGATAAAATTTGAGTTTCTAATGAAATGTTTGCTGTTACCTGATGGTTGTGCCTCTGACCATAGACAGGAATTAACTCCACAGGATGCATCACAGCTATGATAGGCACAACTGCCTCTTCATGTTGCTGATGACCACCAGGTCCTGGATGGGTTTTTCAATGCATCCTATACTGTACATCTTCATTACCTCATCTGGATCACCTGACAGCTTGAAGAACTCAATATAAAGCAATGGTTCATTGAAGGGTTGGATGAATGGTTGCTTCTTTGTCTGATGGAAGCCAAAAATGACACAGACTTGCATAATGATGGATATGTTGTGTTTTATTCATATATGGTACATTCAAACAGACTCGAACACTTCCATATTATGTAATCTCACATGGATAACTCTCATATTGGTGCATCTCTACCTCAGTCATGAACTCTGTCTCATACTGAGGTAAGACCAGCCTACTTACTATTTACACATTATACTTTCACTCTGTAGTATACTTCTACAGGTGTGGAATATACTAGTTACGAACTCTATCTTGTACTGAGTATACTTCTACAGGTTATGAGCTCTCGTCTGGTGCTATAGCTAATCATGCATACACCTTTGTATTCGACATGCATATATCTGATGATATGTCTACTACTATATCAGAGGAGGTTAAGCTATCAAAGCTTGACATGTCCAGCAAGGAATGGACCACTTGGAAGGTCCACCTTCAGCTTGCTGCAGGAAGTTGAGGACTTGGTGGTTATCTCGATGGCAGCAAACTGAAGCCCACTGATCCAGCAGTTGGAAAATCCACTGGATGAATGGTGAGAACCCCTGCTGAGATCAAACTGGTCGAGGATTATGAGAAGAATCTTGTGATCTGGATTGAAAAGGATATGAAGATGCAGCATATGATTGCAACTACCCTCCCAAATTTCCTTTTTGTTTGTCTTGTGGGCAAGAACTCTGCTCATGAATATTTTTTGGCTCTTCAACATCTCTTCGAGAAGCAATCCCTTGTGGTTGGTGCTGAGATGCATTGTCAGCTTGGAGAACTCAAACTGAAGGATGGTGAAGATGCATGTGCACATATAGAGAAAATCATTGCATTGTGCGAAGATCTGGCCTTCATTGGACAGCCAGTTTTGGACGAAGACCTCTTTAACATTGTATATGCATCACTTCCTTGTTCCTACAACCCTGGTCTTGCAGCCTTATCCTCGACAATATGCCTACAAGGCAAATCAATTACATCAGAATACCTGATGGACATTGTCCTGGAAGAATATGACAGACTTATGCTGCAGGATGGGGGAAAGGGGAAGAAAACTGGCATCAAAAATGCAGCCTTTGGTGCTGACGCTTCAATCAAGAGAGGAAAATGGAAAGGGAAACATTTTGGTGGTGACTGTAATAACTGTGGTTGGTCTGGCCACAAAGCACACAATTGTTGGGAAGAAGGTGGTGGGAAGGCTGGTTAGGTGCCAAAGAACTGGAAGCCATGCAGAAAGAAGTCTAAAGATAAAGACAATCAGATGTCAAAATCATCCGCTCATGCAGCTATAACTGATGAATCTGATAGTGCCTGGTTTGCACTTGACAGTGATTCTTTCCCCGTTGAAATCATCAATACATTTCTGGCTTGAAACATTGAGATACCTGAACTTTATGATAGTGGTGTCTCACAACATCTTTTCCCATGTCGCAAACAATTCTTGAACTTTGTTTCCATTTTACCTAAACCTATCTGGGGTGCAGATAATGGAACATTCAATGCTATCGGACATGATGACTTACCCATTTATCTTCACTCTGGGGATTCTCAGATGCAATTGGTCTTATGGGATGTTCTTTATGTACCCAGCATGCAAGTAACACCTGTGTCTATCAGTTGCCTCACTGAGTCTGGTTACTGAGTGGTCTTTGATGGTGGTATTTGCCAGATTTTTGATGCCAAGCATTCTTGTTACGCTCGACGTGGTCAAGTGTAGGCCTGCAGAGGTTCAAGGGCTTACTGTCACTATGCAGCTGACAGGACAAGGGGGCCTGACGAGGGGGTTTCTTGGCAGGGAGGCTAAAGCCGACGCAGGACTAACGTCAGGTCGAAGGGGGGGTCCGCTCAAGGGTCTTTCTTGGCAGAGTTTCTGAGAACTGTTGAGGACTGAGGGATCAATGGGTCTAAGGGCATTGCAGGACTAGTGATGGATCGAGGGTATGAAGGGAGCGTTCACTCAACAGTAGAATGAGGACTGGGGACCCGAGAGCAACTTTAAGATACTAGGTAAATTGCAGGAGATCTAAGATAGGGAATACACCTGAGTATTGAAGGTTTATATAGATGAGCCAAAGAGTTAAGGGTAGGCAAAGGAAGAAGGTGAGTCAGTGATGGAAAGCGATGGAATCGTGAAGAAGCTAAGTCACTATGGAGTGGATGCGATGACATCGGACAAAGGTTGGTAATACAGCTGTGGATGAGTCATGCCAAATAAGTAAGCGGTAATGGGAAAGCAATGGTAAAAGAAAAGGACCCAAGCAGGGCTTGAATGGCAAGGGTCAAGGTCCTTTGATGTACATGGTAAGTAATCATAGGGAAAAGAAAAGAGGGGCCCAATGAATCATAACAATTCTCTTATAGGTTAAGTCGAAGTTACGAATGGCCTTTACAAAGCAAAGTCCTCTCAGGTTACTGCAGCCATCACAAGAGAAAACAGGCAACTCACCATGGCAGACTTACATTCTTGTCTGTCCCATATCAGAGTTGGGACTATACACGAGTTATTGACAAAGGGTATGATCACTGGTGTCACCTTGGATCCAAATCATAGCACTATGGGTCAGTGTGCTTCATGTGAGTATGGAAAAGCCACTCGAAAGCCTATTGGAAAGGTTCATGAGCCTAGTTGCTCAAACAAACTCAGTGATGAAATACACACTGATGTCTGGGGGCCTTCACCAGTCCAAACTCCTAGAAGGCACTCCTATTACAGTTCCTTTACTGATGATCATATATGCTACACATGGATTAGCCTTATGGCAGTGAAGTCCGACACATTCCAGGCTTACCAGGAGTTCAAGTCTTGAGTTCAGACACAACATGGTGTCTCCGTGAAACACCTTCATTCTGATCATGGAGGAGAGTACTTTCTGATGAATTCGCACATCATTTGAAGTTCAATGATACTGAATGTAAACTCACCACTCATGATACTCCTGAACACAACAGTGTTGCAGAGCATCTCAACTGTACTCTTGTGGAATGTGTGCATACTGTCTAGCATGCTAGTGGCTTGCTGAAGAATCTGTGGGGGGGAGGCTCTTCTTTATCTGGGTCAAAAACTGGTCAGCTACCAGAGCCCTTGATGGGAAAACACCTTATGAAATGCTTTATGGTGTGAAGCCTAACTTGAGCGACTTACCACCCTGGGGTGCAAAGTGCTGGGTTCTTAATCAGTCTGGTTCAAAACTTGATAACTGTGCTTGCAAAGGCCATTGGGTGGGGTTTGATGTGGAGTCCACAGCACATTGCATTTACTTGCCTGATTGACATGTTGTGGTTGTTGAATGCAACATTACCTTTTAAAAAATTGACCTGCTAATTTCTATCTGACTGGATAGCAATAGCATTGACTTATCTTCGGTTGCACCCATTAAATCTGACATCATATCTGCTGTACCTGCCTCTGTCTCCCTGTCGCCTCTTGCCCCAGATACCTTGACTGAATCTGCTGATCAGCCATCATCAGTGAAAAGACTCACCTTATATTCAGTTGCTCAAGGCTGGCATTGGGATGCATGATGGTCATGATAGTGGTTTGCTTTTGCCACCTGGGGTTTGTCAGACAGTGGTAGAGGGTGTAGCAGGATAACAGGCTTTGTTGGCGTGGGAACTGGATGATGAAAATGCGGTGTTTGCCATGCTTACAGGAACTAAGGAGGCCAAGGGTCTGGAACTGGTGATGATTGATGAGGCAAAGATGTGCCCAGATTGGCCACGATGGGAGGAGGCAATTAATGCCAAACTGAAGAGTCTTGCTGATGCCCACACTTGGAATGTGGTTGAGTGACCTAGCAAGGGTACCAACATTGTCAGCTGCAAATGGATTTTCAAAATAAAAAAGAATGCAGCAGGGGAGATTGACAAGTATAAAGCCTGTCTTGTCACTCATGACTTTACACAACAATATGGTGTCGACTACCATGACACTTACACACCTGTTGCTCGCCTTGCTTCTCTTCACTTGATCCTTGCCATTGCTGCTTATCATGATTGGGACATAGATGTCTTCAATTTCCACAATGCTTTCCTAAATGGCAAACTAGACAATGACAAAATTATCTTCATGGAACTTCCACCTGGCTATGACAAACAGGGACGCAATCTTGTCGCTCATCTTTGTGTCGCTCTCTATGGTTTTAAACAGGGCATGCTGAAATGGTATCAGCATTTGTGGGCCACTCTCAAAGAACTTGAGTTTGTACACATGGAGGCTGATTGGGGGGTTTTTGTTGCGATAATTGTGCACCATATTCTGATTCTTGCTTCTCACGTCAATGATTGCACCATCACTGGAGATTCACCTTCCCTTGTCAAGGCCTTTAAGGACAAGATTGGGACTCATTTTCGGATCACTGATCTTGGTCCCATCAGCTGGTTGTTGGGAATGAAGATTACATGTGATTGTGCAGCATGCACCATATCCCTGTTGCAAGAACCCTATGTCAATGCGATTCTCACTAAATATAACATCTCAGATGTCAAACCTATTTCAATCCCTCTTGACCCCCATATCCAGCTGTCCGATAAGCAATTCCTGAAGACTATGAGTGAGGTTGCAAAGATGTGCAACATACCGTTTCGTCAGGTGGTCAGTTCATTGATTCATCTTGCAAGTGGGACCCAACAATGTCTTTTGTTGCCCGGTTTTATGCTAATCTGGGCTGGGACCATTGGGAAGCTGTTAAAAGAATTTACAGATACCTCACAGGGACTAGAGCACTCGTGCTCACCTTTGGGACTTGTACATCAGGTCTTGTCAGATATGTTGATGTGAATGGTGTGACACAAGATCATCATTGTGCTATTACTGGGTATGCCTTCTTGATTAATGGGGGAGCAATCCTGTGGGGGTCACTGTAGAGCTTTGAGTAGCTCTAGGTTTATATTTCATTCTTTTACATCATTTGGATGCTTTGTACTGAAGTTCTTCCATCTGTATTGGACACTTGGACTATTTGCCCACAGTTCACAGTTTTTCGGACTTCTTTCCCATGCACCAGTCTTCTGGGTATCTGTTCCCATGCTCCAGCCTTATCTGTGGACTTCTTTCCCACGCACCAGTCTTCCGGACTTCTGTTTCCCACGCTCCAAACTTATCTTAGCAACTTTATTCTTTTCCTATAGATGTTTTATCTATGTTTTGGCATATGTTTGACATATGTATACAGTCCTGGGAATGCCTGGACTATAAATACTTGTACCTAGCTATGTCTAGGAGGAGAGGACAATCCCCCATCTACTACCTATCTACCTTCCGAAGACCTCTCTTCATACTTTCACAGAATACATCTACTTTCCACACTCCTCTACAACCTGTTCATATCAACAAACTTCAGAAGACTGCTCCTATCACCATTTCAATACTCCGGACTTCCAGAACCTGTCTGGATGGCCTGGACTTCATTAGTTTCACTCAGGACTTCTTTCCAGACTCACTAGGGATCCCTTGGGATGAAATTCAAACCTCACACTCACCTATCCAATACCCTGGTTGCAACCACACAGCCAGTCCTTGGTCTTTTTATCGTGCAAGCAGGAACTTGTTATCTTGTTCACCATGGAATCTGAATATGTCGCTGCGATGCATGCCGCCAAGGAAGCGATTTGGCTTCATCATCTCATCAGCGAGATGTTCAAACTGCTTACATGGCCATTGGTTCTTTTTGGAGACAATCAATCTGCTATTGCACTAACACACAATGGAAGCTACCATGCACACACCAAACATATCGATATCTGTTATCATTTCATTTGTTTCTGTGTCAAGAACAGTTCTATTTCTTTTCATTATTGTCCTTCCTCAGATATGATCACAGATACACTTACCAAAGCTTTGCCTAGCATCAAAGCTAAGCATTTTGCACATGAGTTGTGATTACACCCATCTGTTTAAGGGGGGAGTGTTGTGTTTTATTCATATATGGTACATTCAAATGGACTCGGACACTTCCATATTATGTAATCTCACATAGATAACTTTCATATCAGCACATCTCTACCTCAGTCACAAACTCCATCTCATACTGAGGTAAGACCAGCCTATTTACTATTCACACATTGTACTTACACTCTGTAGTATACTTCTACAGGATAGACCTAATAAAGGAGTCAGTAAAGCTTGTATGCTACCAAAGATACTGACTAACCTCCATTGTTTGGATCATGGAGTAAAACTGTATTATAATTCCTGAATGGGAACTCTCTAGATGGTGAAAATGCCTGAAGTTGTTGGCTAGGCATGACCTTGCTACCATTGAACCACAACAGCATTTGAAGATGAAATTCATTCCAAATGTCAAGGGACTGAGCAGAAAGTGATGAGAGGCCATGAGATGAAACAAAATGGCCGAGCACCAACTCAAAATAAGGCAGATGATATGTTATAGAGACCCATGACAGCAGTTTGTTTCTCTGGTTTGGCTTGATAGTAACATGGATGGCAATACACACATTATCCTGAATAATCCCTTTCAAAAAGTAATTGCAAATGGGGCAGTCATTTAGTGAGAAGGTGACATGGTCAGCAGGGAAAACACATCAGATCTGAGCAAGTGTTGGATCAATGTTGGTCATTTCATTGAATTCATCATCAACAACATTCTTGAGTGAGACATCACATTCCATGAGTAAAGTGAGAAAATGATATTGACATGTCCATTCTTCCTGATCTAAAAGACAGACTATTTGTTGTGCAAACATATTTCACTGGTGATTGGTGCACTCAAAAGGGTTTTTACAGTGTGTTATAAGTAGTCATTCAAAAATGTCAGCAGTGAATTGGATAGGAGCACCAGTGTTACAAATCACTGCCACAAAGCTATGAAAAGTTTGAGTTTAGGGATGTTGAAATAATCAATGGGGCTGGATGTATATATCTGAGCATAAACATGAATTTAAGTCATTATGGGGTTTTGAGATTGACTGGTATCATAACTGTCAATGCATCAGATTCATGACTTATGTGTGGATTTTGCAAGGGCCATACAATGTTTATGGTGGTTCACCATGTTCACTGAGTAGAGGTGTGGAGTAGTTGGCAAGCACAAAACAGACTTCTATAAGACTTTAGATACATGTGCATGTCAATAATCCTTGAAATGGAACTGTCCAGGGGTTCAGAGTGTTCAAACAAATAATGGCATTCATAAATTCACATAAATTAATACTGTTACAATCACTCTTTTCACTATTTAAAACTCGCTCATGGCAGGAGTCGAACTCCTGACCTCCTATATAAGGAAAACCCCTATCGGCACAAGGCCACTGGGACTTAGACGTTTTCCAGCATAACTTATCATGTGACTGCTTACCTCAGCAGTCTAGACCACAAGTCACATGACTTGTCACATGTCCAAGGGCTAGATCCTTATCTCTTATCTATGATATCATGATGACATCACACCTCATGGCCAACATGCCCATCACATGAGGCATGCTTCTTTACTTCTTTCCCTCATGGACACGCTTCTTTATAACTCATGCACTCTTATTATCCAATCATGTATTTTCTCCTTATCATGGTACAATGTCCCTTTATGGTATTTACACAAACATGTACATACAGTATATAAACCCCAGGACTTCGAGACTGGAGTCCCCAGCTTTGAAGTCTTGAAGATTTCCTCACAAGCTTATTGCTCTAAGGACCAAAGGGTCATTCCTCTTACTCTTTGCTTCATCTTTATTTGAGTTGTTTCAAATACAACCTATGAACACATGTACAGATAAGAACATGAGAATGTAGCATATAACCTGATCAATGAAGTTATCACTGATAGCACTTGCTTCAATGTGATCACTTACATAGATCACAAATTTGGCAAGCCTGCATTGCAATCTAATAACATAACACACCATGATCTAGATTATGACCAACCACAGTGTTATCTATGAATTTTTCAGATTCCTGTCCTTCTGCTACCTTATCCACAGTACCATCATTAGCATTATCATTGATGTCAGATATATCAAGCCCACAATCCCTAGTGCAATCGATCATGATAGTCAATTCTGCTATATCTTCATCCACTGCCTCAGTGTTAAGTTCAGTTCTGCTGGGGTCCAGGTATGTGACTCCAGAGTGCCAGAGTTGTACTGTGGTTGGAGTGATGTTGGCTTCACCTTATGTGGTGTACTCTTGCCCGAGCCTGATGTTGCTAATTAATGAATGGAGTGGACTAGAGGTCTGGGGGATCAGAGGGTCAGAGGTGAGTCATCAAAACTCAGATAAGAGAATGCTGAGATAAGATCAATGGCGAAGATGGGAGAAGTGGGAACTAAAATGATATTCAAACTGAGGTACTAAGACAAAGTACAGGAGTTTATATGCAAAGGAGGGAAGTCCAAAATAAGTATGGTATGAGTTGGAGGAACAGAAGTAGCAAAGTATCAGTGCAGTGCCAGTTTGTTGCATAGCTGAAGCCATGCTTTTTACCCTGAATACTGCACAATAGAATGAAAACCAACTTAAACTGAATACAAGAAAGCATAGGAAAGTATTGTAACATAACATACATGGAATGAGAATGATGGAGACAGAGTAAAAGGAGAAGTTGGAGAAGAACATATCGGAGTAAAGTCACCAGAGGTGACCAGATAGAGCTGGAGGAGTCCAGAGTTGACTTAGGAAATTTCTGGAATATGACACTCAGCTGCAGAAGCAATGCCATTGCCCTGATACAGCTTATCATCTTTGAGATCAGAAAGACCTTGTTCTGAGTACATGTGAAGCTATGTATTCAGTTCTAACTCTGTTGAAAGGTGATTGTCTTGAAAGTGGCACTGGATTAACTCCAGTGTTTGGACCTTGTGTTTGGTCACTTTGAGGTTTCAAGTCACTGTAAGAAGTTGATAGTGACTTTTCTCCACCATTGTGAATTTTTTTAACACAGCAGATTGAAGAATATGGTTAGGTAGGATCTGAATGCCATGCAGAAAGTTTTGCATGGCCTAAGGTTGCAGAATAAAGTTAGGACAGTAATGCAAAAATGTATACTCTGATCAGCTCACATGGCAGCCTGCAATTTCAGCACAAGAGCCTCATTGTTGGAACACATAGCATGAGGATGCTTGCAGGATGGGTAATGGAAAAGCATGTACCTAGGGTAAGGGGGAAAATAATGTTTATTCTTTGAAGAAGAAGGGTATGTACTTCAAGAGGAAGTTCTTATATGTAGTTGACCCTTCAAGGCCATCCAGCCCACTTAATGATATATCAATTCCAACAATTCAAGCTATGTCATATTGGAAAGAACACTTGCCATCAGCATTGCTGCATTCACATGAGCCTCAGCAGTTATTTGAGCCAGCCATGACATACTTGGACTGGCAGCCCAACCCCTTTATGTCATCATATCATCCTCAGCAACTGCCCAAGCCAGTCACAACATACTTGGACTGGCAGCCCAATCACTTGATGTCATTATGCCCTCCTCAGCAACTGCCTGAGCCAGTCACAACATATTTGATGAAATGACTCAATAAAGATGAAGCAAGAGATGAGAGTAAGTGACCACTTTGGTCCTTAGAGCAATAAGCTTGTGAGGAAATCTTCAAGACTTCAAAGCTGGGGACTCCAGTCTCGAAGTCCTGGGGTTTATATACTGTATGTACATGTTTGTGTAAATACCATAAAGGGACATTGTACCATGATAAGGAGAAAATACATGATTGGATGATAAGAGTGCATGAGTTATAAAGAAGCGTGTCCATGAGGGAAAGAAGTAAAGAAGCATGCCTCATGTGATGGGCATGTTGGCCATGAGGTGTGATGTCATCATGATATCATAGATAAGAGATAAGGATCTAGCCCTTGGACATGTGACAAGTCATGTGACCTGTGGTCTAGACTGCTGAGGTAAGCAGTCACATGATAAGTTATGCTGGAAAATGTCTAAGTCCCAGTGGCCTTGTGCCGATAGGGGTTTTCCTTATATAGGAGATCAAGAGTTTGACTCCTGCCATGAGTGAGTTTTTAAATAGGGAAAAGAGCGATTGTAACATTTGGACTGGCAGCCCAACCCCTCAACTACATTGCACCCTTCTCAGCAACCACCTGAGCCAGTTGTGACATATTCAGGCTGGCAGCCCAACTCCTCAATGTCATCACATCCTTCTCAGCAACCACCTGAGCCAGCCATGACATACTTAGGCTGGCAGCCTATGCTGTCAACTTCATCAGGTTTTGATCAGCCTCAGCAATCATCTAGGCCAGCTGTAGTGCACTTGATCTGCCAGGAGTCCTCTGCATCATTCTGATACAATTCCCCTTCTAATCCCTGGCTGTATTTGCACTTTTTTTCCTACCCTTGGCAATAGTACTATATTCAACGAACATATCAAACCCCTGGTGAGCGCCTTAGATGATTAGCTACTCAGTACCAGCTGCCACAGTCTGCAGTAGAAAAAGGTATTTGTTTTCCCCAAACTGCTTTTGATGTCAAATCAGGCATGTGTTTTGTATCAGCATATGCCATCTTGTGTTGGGATGAAAAGAACCAGGACAGCATTGTCAATGTTGATAGGAACATCATTAATGCTGGTTGTTACAATTCATTGGGCCCCTCTTTCTTTTTCCTACTTCATTTACCATGTACGCCAAAGAATCTTGACCCTCGCTGTTCGAGCCCCACTTGGGTTCTTTCTTTTACCATTGTCTTTGCAATACCGCTTACTTATTTAGCATGACTCATCTGCAGTTGTATCACCAATACTTATCCGATGCCATCGCATCCACTCCGTAGTGACTCAGCTTCTTTGCAATTCCATTGCTTTTTATTGCTGACTCACCTTCTTCCATTGACCTACCCTTAACCATTTGGCTCACGTATATAAACCTTCAATACTCTGGTGTATTCGCTATCTTAGATCTCCTGCAATTTACCTAGTATCTTGGAGTTGCTCTCGGGTCTCCCAGTCCTCGTCCTACTGTTGAGTGGATGCTCCCTCTGAACCCTCGATCTGTCGCTAGTCCTGTGATGTCCTCAAGACCCGTTGATCCCTCAGTCCTCAATGGTCCCAGAACCTCTGCCAAGGAAGACCCTTGAGTGGACCCCCCCTCGACCCAACATTAGTTTTACACCAGCCTTAGCCTCCCTGTCAAGGAACCCCCTCGCCAGGCCCCCTCATCCTATCAGCTGTATAGCGACAGTAAGCCCTCAAACCTCTGCAGGCCTACGCTTCACTATGTCGAGCATAACACTGGTGTTTTCCAGGTAAGGGATTCATATCTGTGTATTTTATATCACTGATATGAGTTTCATGAAAGGCTGGTGTTAAAACATCAGTCACAAATCCTGGGTCACAATCCATACATCATCTATCCATTCCAGATGGCCCTGCAATTCCCACCATGGCGATCCATCCAGTGGCTCTTACACAGAGTACATCCATCACCAACATGACTTCCAACTCTCAGAAAATTGTTGCTTGGGCAAGAGAGATCATCTGACAAACAATACTATCTGTTACAATTCGTTGGGCCCCTCTTTTCTTTTTCCTATGATTACTTACCATGTATACCAAAGGACCTTGACCCTCACTGTTCGAGCCCCACTTGGGTCCTTTTCTTTTGCCATCGCTTTCCAATATTGCTTACCTATTTAGTGTGACTCATCCACAGCTGTATTACCAACACTTATCCGATGCCATCACATCCATTCCATAGTGACTCAGCTTTTTCACAATTCCATCGCTTTCTATTGCTGACTCACCTTCTTCCTTTACCTGCCCTTAACTCTTTGGCTCATGTATATAAACCCTTGATACTCAGGTGTATTCGCTATCTTAGACCTCCTGCAATTTATCTAGTATCTTGGAGTTGCTCTTGGGTCCCTACCAAGGTTGATGAGTGGTACTCGAAGGCTGTTCACTTCCAAGTCCAGAACGACCATGCCCAGATCATCGTCAACCAACACTGCACCCACTCCACCCCCACATACCAGTTCTACCAGACCCCCTCCACCACCTCCTCCTTCCAGAAAACCCACAATCCTGACACCATGGACGTCGACACAGTCAACATCCCCAGACCCCCCAAGCTAACTCCCAAGGAATGAGAATGATGCTTCAAAGAAGGGCATTGCCTACACTGCGGGCAAAAAGGCCACCGAGCTGATGCTTGTGGCAAGTACCCAAAAGAACCTCATAAGACTTCAGTCAAACAAGTTGAACAGGTCGACGATGACCTCCCAAAACTCCAGACCTGCGATGATGATGACAATGACCTCACAGTTCGTCACATCCAATTTACCCTTCCCCCAAAGATGGATTTTTAGAATGGAGACTTCGACCAATGTGGGAATCTCCTAAAATACAACATGTAAATGTATCTACTCTACCAGGTTCAATGCAAATCCCTGTCCAAGTCATTGTCCCCTCGCACATGTTGAAAACTGTCAATACTCGTGCCCTCATTGATAGCAGCACTGACATTTCTTGCATTGATTGGGGCTTTGTTTGCAAAAACAAACTCCCCACCACCTGACTCCCCTCCCCCCTCAATGTCACCAACCTCAACCAGGGACCCACAGACAAAGGAGGAGTTTGCTTCACCACCAAACTCTTTGTTCACATTGAAAGACTCGCCCACAAAGTCCTCTTCTATGTCATAGATTGCAGTCGACAAAACCTCATTCTCAGCCTCCCCTGGTTGAAAGCCGTCAACCCCACCATCGACTGGTTCGGCCAGACCCTCTCAATTAATGAGTCTACCAACCAATCCAAGGAGCTCTATATGCTCCACAAAGTCGACTTGAACCAATACAAAACCCATTTTCAGCAGTTCAAACCCTCTTCTTGACCTCCTTGCCATGTCCAAGTAGACTCTGTCTATGATGGACACCTCTATGAATACCTTGACTACGAGACAGAACCACAATACCTCAGCCACGCTCGTGACAATTACACTGTCAACCGCATCATCCAATGTGGTTATCACTTTATCCCCAAGGGCGATCCCCTTATCGCCAAATTCACGAACTCTACTGAGTTGGCCATGGCTGCCGAGAAAGCCAAACCCAAGGTCACCCTTCCCCCTGAATACTCTGACTTCGCCTCCGTCTTCTCAAAAGAAGACACGGACCATGTACCCCCCTCATACCCTTATTATCATGAGATCAACCTCGACGAATCTTTCACACCCAAGGTCAGAAAGATTTACCCTCTCTCCCCAGATGAACATAAGGCTATGGAAGCCTTCCTCAACAAAAATCTTGCTTCGGGCAAGATACACCCCTCAAACTCCCCCCAAGCATCCCTGTTCTTCTTCATCAAAAAGAAGGATGGCGGACTCCGTCCTTGCCAAGATTACAGGTATCTCAATGAACATACCATTTGCAATGCCTACCCTCTTCCCCTAGTCTCTGACCTCATCAACAAACTCCATGATGCCAAGGTCTTCATGAAGTTTGATGTTCAATGGGGCTACAACATCTGAATCAAAGACAGACATCAATGGAAAGCCGCCTTTATTACCCATAAAGAACTCTTCGAACTGACCGTAATGTTCTTCAGTCTCACCAATTCCTCTGCCACCTTCCAAAGGTTCATGAATGACTCTTTCCACAATATGATTGCCGAAGGATGGCTCATCATCTACATGGACAACCTTCTCATCTTCTCCCCTGATGAGAAAACCCACACTGAATGAACCAAGTGTGTACTCCAGTGAATGAAAAAACTTGACCTTCACCTCAAACTCGAGAAATGCAACTTCGCCTCCAAGGAAGTTGAATATCTAGGAATGATCATCAAACCCGGTCAACTCGCCATGGACCCTGTCAAACTTGATGGGATCATGTCCTGGCCCACCCCAGAGAAACTTTGCGATGTCTGCTTCTTCCTCAGCTTCGCCAACTTCTACTGTCACTTTATCCCAGATTACTCCTCCATCACCCGCCCCCTTATTGATCTCACCAAGAAAATCACCCCCTGGACCTGGTTCCCTGAGTGTCAGAAGTCCTTTGATCACCTCAAAGAACTCTTCCTTGCCCATTCAGTCCTCCAACTCCCCAACCTCTCTGCTCTGTTTGCTATCACAACAGATGCCTCCAAGTTCACCTCTGGTGCCATCCTCCTCCAGACAGATATCAACGGGGATTGGCATCCCTGTTCCTATCTCTCCCAGTCGTTCTCACCAGCAGAACGAAACTATGACATCTACGATCGAGAACTCCTTGCTATCATGCGAGCCCTGAAATCCTGGCACCATTATCTCCATGGCAGTTCCCATCTGGTCCAAGTCTTTACAGACCACAAAAACCTGACCTACTTCTGGTCAGCACAGAACCTCAATTGCCGACAAGCCTGTTGGCTCCTCAACCTTGCAGATTTTGATCTGATCATGATTCATGTCCCTGGTAAACTCCTCGCTGGCCCTGATGCCCTCTCCCACTGCCCTGATCTCATCCCCTCTGATGAGGCTGATAACAAAGGTGTCACCCTTCTTCCCCCATCCCTCTTTGTCAACATCGTTGATGCCATGCTCCAGGAGCATATCTCGTCTCACTCTAAGACAGATCCCTTTGTCCTCAAGGCCCTCCAATCCCTTGATGGAACCATTTTCCCAGCCTTTCGGTCTCGCCTGTCCAATTGGCAGTACAAAGACGGCATCCTTACCTTCCAAGGCCATGTCTACATTTCCCCCAATGAATCTCTCCAGTGCTCCATCCTCCAGCACTGCCATAACCACGAAACTGCTGGTCACCCTGGTTATTTCAAAACTTGTCAACTCGTCGCCGCCGAGTTTTGGTGGCCAGGCCTCACTCAATACATATGAAAGTACATTGAAGGTTGTGCCTCGTGTCAGCAACACAAGGCCAATACCCACCCCACTGTCCCTCTGCTCACCCCCATTTGCTCCACCTGCACCCACCCCTTCAAACAGATCTCGTGTGATCTGATCACCGATCTCCCCACATCCTTGGGTTTTGATACTCTCTTGGTTGTGGTCGACCATGGCCTTACTAAGGGGGTAATTCTCTGCCCTACCAAGAAAACCATCACCGCTGAAGGGGTTGCAGCCCTCTTTTTCCACAAAGTCTTCCTCCGATTCGGTCTTTATAACAGAATCATCTCCGACTAAGGCCCTCAGTTCACCTCTGCCTTCGCCAAAGCATTGGGACAAGCTCTCAACTATTCCCTCGCACTCTCCACCGCATACCACCCCCAGACTGATGGTGAAACCAAACGGGTTAACCAGGAAGTTGAGACCTATCTTCGCATCTTCTGCGGAAGTAATCCCACCACATGATCTGAACTCATCCCCCACACTGAGTTTGCTCACAATCACTGCCCCCATTCTGTCACCGGACAAACCCCGTTCTATCTCATGATGGGATATGAACCCCATGCCCTCCCCTCGGTCATCACCAACTCCAATATCCCCGCCATTGAGGACCGCCTCAAATCCCTTGTTGCTGCTCACAATGAGGCCCTTGCTGCCCATGAACTCGCTTGCCAAGTCATGGCATCCCAAAATCACCACTTCTTCACCCCTTTTACCAAGGGAATCAAAGTCTGGTTTGAAGCCAGGAATCTCAAATGTTCCGTAGTCAACCCAAAGTTCACCCCGAAATGCGAAGAACCTTTTACCATCGTTAAGGTGCTATCTCCCATCACCTACAAGCTGCACCTCCCATGATCGTGGAAAATCCACCCAGTGTTCCATGCATCCCTCCTGTCCCCCTACTGCGAAAACCCCATTCACAGGCTGAACTATCCCTCCCCACCACCTGACCTTATTGATGGACATGAAGAATATGAAATCGAGAAAATCATCTGCCACCATGGACCTCCGACCTCCCATTCCTTCCTGATCCGATGGAAGGGATACACCACCGAGGAAGATTCCTGGGAACCCGAACGGAATCTACAGAACTCTGGCCCCCTCCTCAAAGACTATAAATGTCATCACTCGATTTCCTCCATCACCAACAACTCAAAACCTCTCACAATTATGTCCATCACCCTCTCCTCACCCTCTCCCACTCCCAGCGACATTCCCTCTGATGTTGTCAAAGCTGGCTGGTCTACCACCACATCCACCAACAACCCCCTTGAATTCAACGATGCACCCATCCCCATGCCTCCCCCTTCCCTGATCCAATGCCTTTGCAATGATGCAGAAGGCATCCCCTCCGCATGGCCCAGCTTTAGCTGGACCCACCCTGAACCCCTCGTTCCCTCCACTATACCTATTCCCCTTGCCCAGTGAATTTCTGTTATGATTCGTTGACCCCCTTACCCTTTTTCCTTGACTCTTACTTACCACTGTACACCAAAGGGGTTTAACCATGCTGTTCGAGTCCCGCTTGAACTCTTTTCTTTTCCATGACCTTTTCCCAGATTACTGCTTACATATTTAGCGTGACTCATCCGCAGTTGTATTACAGATACTTTTCCAATGCCATCGCATCTTTCCATAGTGACTCAGCCTTCTTCGCGATTCCATCACTTTCTATTTGCTGACTTACCTTCTTCCCTAAACTACCCTTAACCTTTGGACTTGTGTATATAAACCCTCAGTACACCACTGTAGATCCTCATCCTAGACCTCCTACAATCTACCTTGTATCTTGGATTGTCCTCGGTCCCTCAGTCCTCGTCCTACTATTGAGTGGACGCTCCTTAGAACCCCTTCGACCCACTGCTAGTCCTGCAGTGTCCCAGAACTTCTACCAAGGAATACCCTTGCCAGAACCCCTTTTGATTCTGTCTCCTCAATGGTCCCAGAACTTCTTCGATCCCATCTTCTCAATGGTCCTTAGAATCTTTACCAAGGATGCCCCCTTGCTGGGCTCCCTTGACTCCTGTCAGCTGTACAGTGACAGTAAGCCCTTGAACCTTTTGTAGGCCACACTCCGACTATGTTGAGCGTAACAAAAGGTCTAGGATCTCCCTGAGAAAGGTTATCACCGAATAAGTCACCATTTTGTACCAATGCCCCAGAAACCCTAGACCCTATCCCAATCCAGCATTGCGAAGGGACCCCATTGACACGTCGGACTCTGATGAACCCCCCACTGAATCCCCCATCGACACCGACGAAGACATTGTCATCCCTCAACAACCTGAGGACTTAGAACTTGCCCACCGACTCTCTGTGGCGCTTAGCATCCCCAGAGTTCCCACTCCCCCATCCCAGACCCCAGTCTGTCACCAACCGACATTTTCCTTGCCCCCACCCTGCCCCTCCCAGATCATCATGACCTCCAAGCCCACAGAACTCCACCTTGGAGCCCCCGACGCCTTTGACGGCTCTTACACCGAAGCCATACCCTGGCTCTCCTCGATCCAAACTTATCTCCTTGTCAACAAAGCTGTCTATGACGATGACGACAAGAAGATCGCCTATGCCCTCTCATATATGAAAAAGGACTCAGCCGCCACATGGGCTGCTACCTTCTGCTGAGATGCCATCAACAACCAGACGTTTGGCAAATTCACCGATTTCATCACCAAGTTCAAGGCTGCCTTCGAGCACCAGGACACCAAGAACCAAGCCATCAACTGGCTTCACTCAGAATGCCTTGTACCCAAGAAAACCGGATCCTATGGCTCAGAACTCACCAAGTTCATCACTGAGTTCCGCAACAATGTTGCCTTATCAGGCATCTCTGATCAGAACGTTCTGATCAACTACTTCACCACTGCCATTCCCCCTCCCCTCTCCCGCCGAATCTTCTCCATGGACACCATCCCTACCACAATTGACGACTGGTATTCCAAGGCCATTCACTTCCAAGTCCAGAATGACTGTGCCCAAACCATCGTCAACCAACACCGCACCCCCACTACCCATCCCTACTGCCCCTACCACACTCCCACCTCTACCACATCCAAGGCTCGCGACCCTGATGCCATGGACGTTGACGCCGTCTCCACCCCACAACCTCCCAAGCTAACTCCCGAGGAGCGGAAGCAATGCTTCAAAGAAGGACGTTGCCTTCGATGCAGGCAGAAAGGCCACAAGGCCGACACTTGTATCAAATACCCAAAGGAACCTCACAAGACTTCGGTCAAATGAGTTGAACAGGGCAACGACGACCTCACGGTTCGTCACATCAAATTCTCTGTCCCTGAAGAGGATTTTTAGATCGGAGACCTCCTTTGACGTGAGACTCTCCTAAAATACAATGTGTAAAAGTATCTACCATGCCTGGAACAATGCAAATCCCCATTGAAGTCATTGTCCCCTCCCACACGTTGAAAGTCGTCGAAACCTGCGCCCTCATCGATAGCGGCGCCGATATCTCTTGCATAGACTGGGGCTTCGTTCGCAAAAACAAACTCCCCACCACCTGCCTCCCCTCCCCCCTCAATGTCACCAACCTCAACCAAGGACCCACCGACCAAGGAGGAGTTCATTTTACCACCGAACTATTCATCCACATTGAAGGACTCACCCACAAAGTCCTTTTCTATGTCATGGACTATGGACGACAAAATCTTATCTTGGGTCTCCCCTGGTTGAAAGCCGTCAACCCTACCATTGACTGGTTCGGGCAAACCCTCTCCATCGACAAATCCACAGACCAATCCAAAGAACTCCACTCGTTGCATAAAGCCAACCTCAACCGGCACGAAGCCTGATTCCAGCGGTACAAACCCTTCCCCTGACCCCCTCGCCATGTCCAAGTGGACTCCATCTATGACGGACAACTCTATGAATACCTCAACTACGAGACCGAATCCCAATACCTTTGACAAGCTCACGACAACTACATGATCAACCAGATCATCCATTGTGGCTACCACTTTATCCCCAAAGGCGACCCCCTCATCGCTAAACTTATGAACTCCACCAAGCTTGCCATGATTGCCAAGAAAGCCAAACCCAAAGTCACCCTTCCTCCAGAATATGCCAAATTTGCCTCTGTCTTCTCAAAAGAAGCTATGGAGCATGTACCTCCTTCCCAACCCTATGACCACGAGATCAACCTCAACAAATCCTTCACCCTGAAGGTTGGGAAACTCTACCCCCTCTCCCCAGATGAACGCAAGGCCATGGAGGCCTTCCTTGACGAAAACCTTGTCTCGGGCAAGATTCGACCCTCGAACTCCCCCCAAGCATCCCCCTTCTTCTTCGTCAAAAAGAAGGACAGCAGACTCCACCCATGCCAAGACTACCGATACCTCAACAAACATACTGTTCGCGATGCCTACCCCCTTCCCTTAGTCTCCAACCTAGTCAACAAACTCCATGATGCCAAGGTCTTCACGAAGTTTGATGTCTGATGGGGCTACAACAATGTCCGAATCAAAGACGGATACCAATGGAAAGCCGCCTTTATCACCCATAAAGGCCTCTTCGAACCGACTGTAATGTTCTTCAGTCTCACCAATTCCCCCACCACCTTCCAATGATTCATGAATGACTCCTTCCGTGATATGATCGCCAAAGGATGGCCCGTCATCTATATGGATGACCTCCTTATCCACTCCCCTGATGAAAAGATCCATGCTGAACGGATCAAGCAAGTCCTCCAACGCATGAAGGAACTCGACCTTCATCTTAAACTCGAGAAGTGCAACTTTGCCTCAAAGGAAGTTGAATATCTTGGCATGATTGTCAAGCCCGGACAACTCACCATGAACCCTGTCAAGTTGGATGGGATCATGTCCTGGCCTACCTCCGAGAAACTCTGCGACGTTCATTCTTTCCTCAGCTTCGCCAACTTCTATCGTCGCTTCATTCCCAATTACTCCTCTATCGCCCGCCCCCTCATTGACCTCACCAAGAAAACCACCCCTTGGGCCTGGTCCCCTGAATGCCAGAAGTCCTTTGAACACCTCAAAGAACTTTTCCTCGCCCGCCCCATCCTCCAACTCCCCAACCTCTCCGCCCCATTCGCCATCGCTACTGATGCCTCAAAATTCACTTTGGGTGCAATTCTCCTCCAAACTAATACCAACAGAGACTGGCACCCCTGCTCCTACCTCTCCCAGTCATTCTCCCCAGCGGAACGAAACTACGACATCTACGACCGAGAACTCCTCACTATCATGAGAGCTTTGAAAACCTGGCACTATTATCTCCATGGCAGCCCCCACCCAGTCCAGGTATTCATCAACCACAAGAACCTGACCTATTTCCGGTCAGCCCAGAACCTCAACCACCGTCAAGCCCGATGGCTCCTCGACCTCGCCAACTTCGATCTAACCATGATCCATGTCCCTGGCAAACTCCTCGCCGGCCCAGATGCCCTCTCCCGCTGCCCAGATCTCCTCCCCTCAGACGATGCCGACAACGAAGGAGTCACCCTCCTCCCCCCCTCCCTGTTCATCAACATCGTCAATGCCATGCTCAAAGAGCATATCTCATCTCACTCCAAGACTGATCCCTTTGTCCTCAAGGCCCTCCAATCCCTTGATGGAACCATTCCCCCCGCCTTCTGCTCTCGCCTCTCGGACTGGCAATATAACAACAGCGTCCTTACATTCCAAAGACGCGTCTACATTCCCCCCAATGACTCCCTTCACTGATCAATCCTTCACCGTTGCCATGACCATGAAACCGCTGGCCATCCTGGATATCTCAAAACCTGCCAGCTCGTTGCCGCCGAATTTTGATGGCCTGGTCTTGCCCAATATGTGCGCAAGTACGTTGAAGGTTGCGCCTTATGTCAACAGAACAAGGCAAACACCCATCCCATGGTACCCCCCCTCACCCCCATCCAATCCTCTTGCACCCGCCCTTTTCAACAGATCTCATGCGATCTCATCACTGATCTCCCGATCTCTGCTGGCTTTGATACTCTTTTGATCGTGGTTGACCATGGCCTTACTAAGGGGGTAATTTTATGCCCCACAAAGAAAACCATCACAGCATAAGGGGTCGCCTCCCTTTTCTTCCACAAAGTCTTCCTTCACTTCAGCCTTTACGACCAAATCATCTCTGATCGAGGTCCACAGTTCGCCTCCGCCTTTGCCAAAGAGTTGGGACGTGTTCTCAACTACTCACTCACCCTCTCCACTGCCTACCACCCCCAAACAGACGGAGAAACCGAACGTGTCAATCAAGAGGTCGAAATGTACCTCCGGATCTTCTGTGGAAACAACCCCTCCTCGTGGTCTGACCTCATCCCACATGCAGAATTCGCTCACAACCACCACCCCCACTCTGTCACCGGACAGACTCCGTTCTATCTCATGATGGGATACGAACCCCATGCCCTCCCCTCAGTTATCTCCGATTCCCACATCCCTGCTGTCACCGATCACCTTAAATCCCTCACTGCCGCTCGTAATGAAGCCCTCGCTGCCCACAAACTCGCTTGCCAAGTCATGACCTCACGAAACCATCACTTCTTCACCCCCTTCACCAAAGGATCCAAAGTCTGGCTCGAAGCCAGGAACCTCAAATGCTCCATTGTTAATCCAAAGTTCACCCCAAAACATGAAGGACCCTTTACCATTGTCAAGGTCCTATCTCCCATCACCTACGAACTCCACCTCCCACGATTGTGGAAAATCCACCCCGTATTCCACGCTTCCCTCCTCTCACCCTATCGCAAAAACCCTGTACACGGGCCAAATTACCCCTTCCCCCCACCTGACCTCATCGATGGGCAGGAAGAATACGAAATCGAGAAAATCATATGCCATCGCGGACCTCCGTCCTCCCATTCCTTCCTGATCCGATGGAAGGGATACTCCGCCGAAGAAGATTCCTGGGAACCCGAAAGAAACCTACAGAACTCCATTCCCCTCCTCAACGACTATAAACATCGTCACTCGATTTCCCCCATCTCCATTCAAATGACACCTCTCTCAATCATGTCCATCACCCTCTCGTCCCCTTCCCCTGCACTCAGCGATGTTCCTTCCAATGTCACAGAACCTGGCTGGTCCTCGACCCTCCCCGAGAATACCCCTCTCGAGATCAACGACCCACTGATTCCCGTTTCCCCCCCCCTCCCTGATTCAACGCCTCCATAACGACGCCAAAGGACTCCCCTCAGCCTGGCCTGGCTTTAGCTGGACCCACCCCGAACCTCTTGTTCCCTCTTCCGCACCCATTCCCCTGGCCCAACGAATCTCTAACCGCCCCACCCGTCTTCCCCTGACCATCCCACCTGCTGCCCTACCGAATCACCCCATTCCCCTTGACCAAGAAATCACCACCTCCATTGCCTCAGAACTCCGAGATTCTAGTCTCGCCATGACCCTCGACGCGCACATGGAACCGTATTCCCCCTTTGCACTCATGTATCGGCTTTTCCTCACCAATTCCCAAATTGCCATCTCTGCTGCCACCCCCACTGCCTCTGCTGCCCAAGCATTGGCAAACCTCCACATCCGCCATCTTCATCAGACCCTGGAGCACGACCTCATCTAACTGATGTATCAGTTGGATATGACTAGCTTCGTTATCGACACCAATCAACACCTCCAAGGACTCGCCAATACTGGCACCCCCCACGTCTCCACCCCTTCCGCATCCTCCGAACCCCTCACTGACCAGGAAGTTGCCATTCTAGACTGAGCTGACGATTACTGGACCGGGCGCGATCAGCTCTGGTCCCTCCCCCCAAACCACCCTCGTTATTATGAGGCCTGCTATCAGTGCCGACACCTTGGACACCGTCGCCCCCAATGCCCCTTCTATCAATGTCCCACCTGTCACCGCTCGTCCCCGGGTCATCCCCAGCGGTCCTGCCCTATGTGCCCCCGCACACCCCGGACTTTCACATCCTCCTCCTCGGACTCCTCTACCCAGCAGTCCCCCCACTCCTCGCGGTCCTCCTCCTCCTGTCAAAACCACTCTAACCCCCTGGGACGACGTCCCCCTGTCTGCATTCTCCGTCAGACCCTTACCCCCCCTCCCTCTCCGCCAGCAGCAGATGACTATGAGTTCTTTGTCAGCGCTGAAGCTGATGACAATGAGACAGGTTCTCATCACAGTGATTATTATTAGGGTTTCGTCGTGGTCTCACCCATACGATGGGGGTAATGTTACGATTTGTTGACCCCCTTATCCTTTTTCCTTGACTCTTACTTACCACTGTACACCAAAGGGCTTTAATCATGCTGTTCGAGTCCCGCTTGGACTCTTTTCTTTTCCATGACCTTTTCCCAGATTACCACTTACATATTTAGTGTAACTCATCTGCAGTTGTATTACAGATACTTTTCCAATGCCATCGCATCTTTCCATAGTGACTCAGCCTTCTTTGTGATTCCATTGCTTTCTATTTGCTGACTCACCTTCTTCCCTAACCTACCCTTAACCTTTGGACTTGTGTATATAAACCCTCGGTACACCGCTGTAGATCCTCATCCTAGACCTCCTACAATCTACCTTGTATCTTGGATTGTCCTCGGTCCCTCAGTCCTCGTCCTACTGTT
>JBBPMJ010000254.1:0-44383 GCA_038090255.1 Austroboletus niveus
ATACATCTCACTCCACGCGGCCTCGTCCGTTGCCTTCTCGAATACGAGCCTAATGACCTGGATCAAGGTCCTACCGTCCTTTTCCTTCTCGCTCTTGTTCGCCCAAGCAATGATCTGGTCGGAGATGGAATCGAACTTCTCCATGGTGAGTTTGTTGAGAAGTGCTCTGACTTTACGATCAACAACATCAGGAGACTCAGATGTCTCGGTGGGACCTGGTTTGCGAACAGTACTCGCAGCGACCCAGCGATTTGCAGATATCTCGAGGGGAGCAACAAGCTCGAGGGCAGCCCCGAGGATAGGTACAGCACCAGGAGCACCAAAGCCTGATCCTTCACCATGCTGGGAAAAAGCAACCTTGTTCGCATCCGTACGCCTGTCACCGCGCTTGCTTCGGGTGCGATTGCTGCCCATAGAGTGCCCACCTGGTCCACCCTGAGAAGCCGTCCGCGTCATAACAGGACGGAATTGCATAGCAGCGGAGCTACTACTGACTGAGGCAGAGCGGGTTCCAGTCGACAGTAGGTAGCGTTCCTCACTGGTAAGCTTGCTTGTTGGGGTAGAGAACTGGCCCATGGGGAAAGGACCAGGAGCAGCACCTGGCTTTACACCGAAACCACCCGAAATTCCAAGTCCGACTGAACTTTGACGAGCAGTTGGTGTCATCGCGCTTGCAGGTTGACGATGGCGTCCCGAACCACCACGGGCCAGATTAAACGCTGTCTGATCGACTGGTTCAATACCAAGGATGTCCAACGGCGGAAGGTTGGGAGGCTTTTCCTTGCAGATCTGCATGAATTGCATGAGGAAGTCACGGTCGTACCTGGATGAAGATGAACAAATCAAGAAAGAAGTGCACCGAAAGTGTTTAAGTACCTGAACTTGCCGTCCCTGGCGTCCTTATTGAGGTCCTCTCTTGGGCTCTTGACACCCTCAGGATATTCAACGTCCTGAAGTCTCTCTATGTTTCTTGCCGTCGCTAGCGCAGAGAGAGGAGGAGCAGACATATCCCTCTTTGCCGCATTTATGTCAAGAGGACCGGGGCGTCGTCTGGGGATCTCCAGAGGCGGGGGCATGGATGACGTATCTATCCGCAAAGCCTCCTTCAAACCCTTCGAGGGCTTCATCGTAGAATCACCGTTGACCTGAGGTTCCGGGATTTCTCCGCTCTCAACAACCTCTCCTTCCTCTGGCTCCTTGGGTTCTTCGGTAGGCGATTCGACAATGTTCCGAGCCTCTTCAGCTTGCAACTGGACCTGTTCTTGCTTCAGAGCTTCTTGCAGTCGCCGTTCTTCTTCTTCTCGATCGGCACGTTCTTGTTCTTCTTTCTCCAACTCAACCTTCTTCCGCTCCTCCTCAATCCTAATTTCCTCCTCCTTTCGTAACCGTTCCTCCTCCTCAAGACGCGAACGTTCCTTTTCCTCTTCTTCCCTCCGTATTCGCTCTTTTTCTCTCTCCTCCTCTTCCTCCTTCCGCTTGATTTCTTCCTCCTTCCGCTTGATTTCCTCTTCCTTCCGCTTGATTTCCTCTTCCTTCCGCTTAGCTTCCTCCTCCTCCTCCTTCCGTCTTCGTTCTTCCTCCTCTTTCTTTGCGCGCTCTTCAGCTTCCTTCCTCTCCTGCTCTAGCCGTGCTTGCTCCTCCCGCTTCCTTTTCGACTCCTCGCTCTCGATTCTAACCGATGCAGTGCGGCGACTGGTCGCGACCGGAGACGGTGGTGGGATTGGTACCGTTGGCGGCTGTGGGCTGTGTTTCTTCAAAGCCTCTAGTTTCACCTCTGTACCGTCCTCATTCTTTATCACAATTGCCTTAGGCGCGCGTGAAGTGGGAATAAACGTGGCGGCATTATTATTGAGACGGGCAGAAGGGGCAGCAGTGGTGGATGGTGTGGGAGGAGGCGACGAGATATTGATACTACTCGAGGTTTGATGGGTGTGCGATGGGGGTGGCTGTGATGTATGCGGTGGGTGTGGAACAGCGTGCGATATGGTGGGAGTGCCGGGGGGTAAATTAGGAGGCGGATTCCGAGGTGATAGTGGCATGGTAGAATGAGGTGGTCCCTGCGTGGTTGGTGCGGGTGGGTGAGACGTATGTGGAGGATGGGGTTGTTGATGCATGTGGTGAGGATAAAACCAAGTAGGAGGCTGCACATAAGCATGATCTACGGGGTACTAACCATATGCATTCAGCGAAACAAAATTGGGTTGCTAGATCTCAAGGAGACACATACGTAATAAGATCCCCAAGGCATAGGTTGAAGAGGAACCTGTTGCGCGGAGACTCCTGTAGGGGGAGGTTGATGCGGATGTGGAGGAGGTGGAGCAAGTCGCGGACTAGCAGGAATTGTTGGAGGTCCACCGGGTCCACCAGGGCCTGCCATAGGTCGAGGAGGGGCACCAGTGCCATTGGGCACGGCGCGACTGAAGGCCGGAGAGCGCGGGCCGCCAGCGCCCTGCTGAGGTCGCATCCCGGGTACAAACTGCGCATATTGGGGCGCACCTAGTTGAGAAGGTTGCGCAGGAGGTTGTGGAGGGTGTTGTCCTGTAGAAGGTTGATGGTTTGGGGGCAAATTAGACGATCGAGTTGAAGGAGAGGAAGTGTCAGATGACGGTTGTGAAGCTGAGGAAGAACCCTGGAATAGCTTGGCAACGTCGGCTTTGCCAAGTGCAGGTTTCGACGTCGACGCGGACGTGGTAGACGCAGGAGATGGTAACACCACGCTTGAGGCAGAGGAGGCGGACCGAGCAGGGAGCTTCGAAGACCCAGCGGTCGAAACAGGACCGAGAGGTTTACCATTAACTTGCGTGGAAGGTGTAGCAGGTACAGATCCGAAGGACTTTACGCTTTCGGTTTTGACCACGGGTGTGGCTGCAGGTGAAGATGACAAGGGAGGAGAAAGGTCGTCTATGGAACCGAACGTAACGGCGGAACCTAAAATCGATAATGAGAAGAGAGAATATAGGAGGGAGAATGTATAAGGCGAAGTACCTCCTTGCCTGACAGAGCCCACATTACTTCGGGGAACACTGACACCTTCTTTTATTGGCACGCCCTGGCCTAACGCACTCGGACGGCGGGAATGAGAAATGGTTATCGGAGAGGGTGCATGTGAGGGAGCAGGAGACTGAGAACGCGGCAATGAAGCTAACGAGTTGCTATTTGGCGGAGGGCCCTTTGCCCAAGCTGATTGCGACGAGAGCTGCGTTGGAGTCTTTGCTGATGCAGTTGAAGCTTTGCTCATTCTTGACGACAAGTATGATCGGAGAATGGATTAAGGACATTGATGTCAAGAAAAAACTTGAAGGAAAAGGAAGAAAACGTACGAATGTCGATGGACAGATATTTAGAAAACAACAATCGATTTGTCGCGTGCGGTGGTCGTCAAGTTTGACCTGCCAGCAGGCGGAAAACAAAATTGAATGTTAGTTTTTTTTTCTGTCTATGGAAAACTGGGCCCGTCGCTGTGGATGGCGAACTGGGCAAGGGAAGGGAGAGAATGTCCTGTAGCCTGAGGCTGTAGGGAGAGGACAGGGTGCAACTTGTCCGTGCGACTCGAGCCAAAAAAATCAGCCCCCTAACAGAGACCCCGGTCACCGTTCCCCCAGCCCTCCCCTGCGGCACCGCACGTCTCCATTCGACTCATTCAAGCACAGCGTCGCGCCCGATTTTATCACGCCCACTAGCAGCTGTCATGGGTCCTAAATTCAGTACTTTGAACTGAACAGGCTGGACCTTGGTCTGCTGACTTCACTTGCTCTCAGGTACTTGACGTCATCCATGTGCCCGCAAGTGGCAGCGTGTTCGGTTGCGGGATTGGGTGTGTCCTTGTCAGAACGGGTGGCGCACTTCATGGCCAGGCTTTTGCTCTGCCGTCATAACTTCCGGACTCAGTTGAATACGAAATGTGGTCGGGCACAGGCCAATATTTCTATGAATCATTACACATCCTCGTTTTGATTCATAAATGCCCAGTTACTCGAGAGCCAGGCTCGGCAACAATATGTAGGCCAAGTTGGCAGGTGATATCCTGACACATTCTAGATACACGGAGGCCGGAAGGGTGAGGGACTGGATCCCCACACCGCTCTGGCATGTATATAGACAGCCGTGGGTGCAAGCAAAAGGTAATGCCACCGGAACCTCTCTTAAACAGCAGGGTGTGCACACTTACCTGGGCAAACAGGAATCACCATCCTTGATAAATATTCTCATTATCCGGTGAGAACTCTCTCTCTCTCCTCATTCTTGGTCGCTTTTCCCGCTCAAAGCCCGACAGGATCAAGCCGGGAGGTGGTCAGATTATTCCACAAGTGAATCCACTAGTTAATCAATCTCGAAGCTTGCACCATGACAGACACTCGTGGAAGAAACAAGAGCGGACCCTGTACGCATGGTCGAAGCATGCTGGAATACGACAAAACTTTAGGTACGTTTCCATGAAGTTCCCGACTCATGGGCGTTCAACTGAGGTACATGAAACAGGTGCTTGATGCATGCTGGTCAATTACCGCCCGTCAAGCGAAAAGTAGGTACTCGCTGACTTAATACAGACTTCAATATTTCAAAGACCCTGCGTTAGAAAATCACGGTCGTCTTGATCCGTGTTCGAATCAACTCTTAGTCTGCGGTCCGCCTGTGCACTAGAATGAAACCGCCTCCTTCGATATCATCAAGTCTGTGGCGCATCTTTCTCGAGCGCGCCACCACCTGGCTAACCCATATGACATCCAAATATCACCTCTAACGAACGCGGGCTATGTATCATACGATAATTGCCCATGCAACTCACGCGATGCTATCTTATCAATACGAATAGTCTCGGTGTTTTTTATCCGCTGGGAATCAGGCCCTAAGTCGGGGCTTTCCGTGTGATCGGGCATCACATTCTGGCGGTTGACCCGCGTACGATACCACAAGGTCCAAGTGCGTTCGAAAGGACCGTACCATACCAAAGGAATGGTGCAGCAAACTATTTCGATAACACATTAATCACAGTCCAAACTTGTGACCTGGTCGTCTCCAAGTTACCCATTGTTACTTACCGGTCTAACTAAAATCACAGCGAGTGGGATCGTTGGATAATGATATTTCACCTTCACAAAGAATTTCACCTCAAGATGAGAAATGTCTCCAGGCAAATTACCCAAACTACGGATCCCGATGACGAATTCCGCCGGCTGAAAGTCATACTTCCGATTCTTACTTTCATCGGACCGACTATGCTTATCTATGCGCATAAAATCAGATGCGGAATCCACCAATCACTCTCGTTGGCATTTGTTGCAATGTTCTTGCTAATGGCAAAGATCCACGATTTTACCATGCGCTGGCTAAATTCTCCTAGTAGGTGCCACATCGCATCAACTAACGAGAGCCACTCTACTGATGACATACATACTTCACATTATTATACACATCCACGACTGCCGTCTCTAAGATTCAGGTACTACGTTACATACCTAAGGTGGCGTCGCGTGATTTGTGCCGAATAATCCTTATTTTTTTTCGTGTTTACTGTCCGCTGGGACGTTGTACCCATAGTAGACATTATACCTGTTGTGCGCAGATCTGAGACCGTTTGGTAAGTAGCACATGATGCATTGGCCTAATCCTTATCGCCCCATGTCAGATACTCAAGAGTTAATCTCTTCGATTCGGCAAAACAAGTCGACAACTAGAAATACAGTTTCTATCAGTCATGCTACAGCCAAGGAACTACCTAAAAAGAAACGAGCTCGGCTCAGTGTTCGAAAATAAACGTCAAATAATGTAGGGGGATCATCAACGACGTTTGGAGGTATACGCCATACGAGTTTGAAATCATCGAAGGAAGAAAGAGTAAAAATCATAGCAAGCGTAAAGTGCCTTCATGTGCAACTGAATCTGCAAATGCGGGCCTCGATGTCTACATCGTTTAGGTCATCCTTCTAGGCAACATCGAGTCAGATCGGTCCGGTCAGAGAAAAGTGAGAGCATTCACATTAATAAGCTCGACGGAGGGATTGACTGCATCGGTGTTGGAAATTGCCCGCTCTTCAAGAGCAGCGACAGGAACAGGAGATGCAGAAGCTAAAACACTGGTTAAAAGGTGTGTTGTGTTGAGAATATTAAGAACTTCTCACTCAAAGTAGCCATGGCGGCAATGACGTAGAAGACAGTGAGCTTGATGGCGTGCATATCGATTTTTTGGGAAACGTTTATTGTGAAGTGGTGAGACTTTGCTAGCGTGAGTCCCGATGGCGAAGGGAAGGAAGCCTCGAACAATAAGGAGTCGCTCGAATGGGTAGCCTGGCTGTGTCACCAGGATACATTGAATGAGTCTTTATACTCATCGCTCCAGCCTTGCGACATTGAACGTTGATCCTTTCAACCTACCGTATGTGGTTAACGGAAAAGAGTGCCCATTTTTGGTGCTTCACTTGAGGCCGGATTCGGACACTAGCTTGTTCACCCTTGCCGCGTTGCCAGCGCAGTTGACTTTTTTAGGCGTTTCCTTGTCGCTCATCGGCGCGGATGTTACCACATGATATTGATGCTTCCTACATATCAAACTATCTCGGAGCGTCCCTGCCACTCCAGCCTCTGAGAGCCCGACAGACTTGAATGCACTGCCTCTACGGCCTCAAGATGGCACCAACGACGGCTGAAGCCAGATGGCGGGACACGCTACATGCGACCAAGTACTATGGGCCCGGCGGTAAAAGTTGTCCCTGTTGGAACTGATGCGGCAGTGATGGCACTCTGACGTTTGACACTTGACAGGTTGCGTTGTGTAAAGGAACCACGCTGAGCACGAAATCGTCCGCCTGTACGAGGTGCAAAACCATGTGGTACGCTTTATTTCGTGTTTGCCACAGAGATTGATGCCATTGGGCGCGCCTTTGCCGCCATCCGAGCTTGCTTCGGCTCGCACTGGGATTCATTTTACACGCAACTCAGGGAGGTCCGCTAGTAAAACAGCACTACGGCAATATGTTATTGCATTTTCGCTTCGTTTCCGTCCTGACAACAACTCCAGTCGAAGGCTACGGTGCGCCCCGATGCCTGGGTATGCTGTTGCCAATACTTACTTACTCGAGCCCCAGGGAACATTGATTAAAGCCCTCCCTGTAATTCCCGTTCGGTGTAATCAACTTGTTTTTGGCGATATGGAACTGCCAGCCGCCAAAAAAAAACCTGAACAATATTCTGCCAAAACGAAAAGTGGACGTCGATGCACTGACATGCATATATACACGACGGAGGACAACTTGGGGCGGCGACGACATCACCTCCTCATGGACCTGTGTTTTGTATTCCTGTGCAGCCATGCGCGGTCATCTTTTGGCGGTGATCACGTCGTGCGGCTACAGAGCCATCGATGCTGCCGCCGATCTGCTGCACGCCTCGAGGCGTAAGAACCACAAAACGCGTTTTGATGCGTCGAAGTTCCCGTTTGGTAAAGACTAGGAGCCTTGAGGCCTCGAGGCGGAGAAGGTCGCGGGCGGTGCTTCGGGGAAGCACAGGAATTTGGACTCGCGATGGAAGGCGATCGAACAGACTGATGTCATAGTACGCCGCGCTTGATAACGTACAATGTCATTTTTTTAAAAAGAGAGGGAATTTCTCTCGGACGCAGGAATACCGAAAGAAGACGGCGCCGGATGCCAGACGTAATGCAAGTGGATCCCTTTACTTACGGACATAGAACTAGAGAGCAGGTCCAGTAGAAACAGAAATGATGAAGGGTACTATGAGAACATTTGATGACAGTGAGCAGCAGTTTAAGGTGGTCTATCAACGAAAGTTTGCAAAATCAGTAAGCGGGATGACACTATCATGTCACGATGGCGCCGCACTACACCAGAAGACTGTTCGCATCTCCAGGGGTGTAGGGCTGTGGCAGTCTTCTCAGGCGTGATCATGTGGTACACCATACACACCCCGACACTTTAGGTGGTTCCTTTCAAGTCCCTTTCAATGTCGAGTACAAAATAGGCAGGACTCATGATGTCATTGCCTACAAAATGCCTATCTTCGCGAAGAAGGTACATAATTTGAAGGGTGAACGAATACAGCACCTGCCCAAAGAAAGTCGTACCAGAACATCATCAAACGTATCATGGAGATTTAAACTACGTCTGCGACCTACAAGGCGATCGCCCACAAACCTGAGCTAACGCCAATACCCAAACAAACAGTAGAGAAAATACGGACGGGGATTGGCATACCAACCCATATATATGCAAGTATGCCAGTGACTGCTAAAAAGAATCCAGCTGCAGAGAGACAAAGCGTGATGTAGTAACAATGCGTTAATAGAGACAACGGGGGATCTTCAGAAGATCGAGAAGATCGAAAGAAGGAGAGGAACGCAAGTCTCTCGGGTAGTTGCAAAAATGTCATGAGTCCGTGTAGGGGTCGTACTGGTTCCAGTATGATTCTTCGTGTGATACGCTGTGCCGATTGAGTTGGAACCAGGTTGAATGATGTGATACCTCGAACCTTGGGGTCATCTTCGCTTGAGCCCTCGACGATTCGGTAGCGTATGAGTGCGAACGACGCCACATATCCAAGAATACCTGAGCGCGGATTAAATACAGGATAGATAACAACACGAGAAAAAACTTACCTGCACTGATGTGGAAGATCAAGGCACCTGCAAGACAAGAATACACCAGTTCGCGAGCGTATGTACCTGTGGGAAGAGCGATCTCCGTATTAAGAGCCGTCAAGGAGAAGAGCTGCCCGTCTATGGAAGCCAGGAAGGCGGTCTGAATAAAGACGTTTCATCAGGATGGATATGATTGAAAGAACGCCGACGTAGACGCACGACAACAGTCAAGGTCTGCAACCGTTGCATCCACGTATTTAGTAAATCAGAGTTAACCTGCGCATCATGATCATCATCGGCAGAGGTCGAGAATTGCATATTCCTTGTGCCAATTTTGCCAGCTGTACCCCCGAATCCCTCGCTTTCGAGAGTTACTAGAAACGAGTATGAGCAAAACGCCGCCCCATAGGTTTGACATGACATACGTGGAGATCGGTCGTCGCGAGTCTCGCGCATGTCTGCTACGTGTTTTGAATTGTTATACATAGCAGACAACCTCGAAAGGGCGACTAGCAGTCGGACGTGGCACCAAACTAGTTTTCAGCGGCCTGCAGGAAGAGGAAGAGAAATAAGCTTTGAGAGCTAGGAGAAGGTTGACACGCTTGATACACGATGCTGGAAAGGGGCAACTGACCACAGCTAATCTTGGCGGGAAGATCCTCGATTTATCGTGCAGGGAGTTCGATGGGTTCTGTGAGAGGCAGGATGCAGATAAATAAGAGGATGGGAGCGGACTAAGTCCTAGCCTGGTGGTTCAAGGCCTGGTGCCAAGGGAGAGCCCAGAGGGACCCCAAACATGGATAACTCACTCCTGGAGACATACACACAGGGTTCACATGTCGTTCACGTCAAGGGCGAACGGCGAACTAAAAGGCGCGGCGTCAATGCCATGCCATTCATTGCGTTGCCAAGCCCCTGAACGGCGCTAAGGACCCCTTTGTGGGCTCCAATAAACTTCAATCAAGTAGTAGAAAACAAAAGCTCACTCAGTCACAGGTTCTTTCCGGAAATGTTGCTGTGAGAAGATTTCACTCGGCGGGCAGAATGTCGCGGTGTAGAGTGACAAACGTTTTGTCTCGGCTTCTACACAGCCCCGCGTTGCTCCCGGTGAGTCTAGTGAGTCTCCATCGCTTCATCATGGACACCGAGATTTCACGGATGAAAAATGCTGTATCGGTCAGTCTTGTACGTATGACAGGAGGCCTTCTAGGCGCTTCTGAACGATCGTGTCTCCGTCTCTTTCGACGGAGATCAAATCTTCTCTCTGAATTGTTGCTCTTTCTTCCTCCTTACTCGAATCACTGTGCATTCTGTTGACCGTCTTCCTCCGGATCTCTAGTGCGGAAAACTGACGTTCGGAACGTTGTCAAGGTTCCAAAAATACCCGGAGCCGCAGCAGACATGGAAATAGAATTCAGAGATCTGGATGTGGGACCTAGGCAGGCCATCGTCATCCAGAATTGACGTCAGTTATTCTTTGCTCACTGGAAGTCACGCTTAGACGGTCCTGCATAGCTCCACTGCCGCCCACCGCCCAAGCCTCGACGACGACATGTATGATGTGCCTGGTCGGTTGAGACACGTTGCTTCGTGCTTGCCCCCCAGAACAAATAAGCTTCCCAAAAATTGTCAAGTTCCGGATCGTGCCGCAAACACGAGGCCAGGGGGGCCGACTCCACATGCCCTCCCGACGTGTGGGTACATAGGCTGCAGAGGACCGGCGCACGACCCTTCAACCCGATTATCTGTCGTTTATTCCTCTCTCCTTCATCATGGCCGCGATGGACATCGAAATGGCATCTCCAGTGGGACCGATGGTCGCTGTAGGATATGGCGAAGATCACGAGTTTGGAATCCCAGTGCGTATCGTCCCGTCTGAGTGCGCGATTCGATCGCTCAACTCTCCTCAAGGTTTACCAATCTGAAGTCGACCTCTGTCAACTGTTGCAAGGTATGTCTCTCAGCAAGGGAAAGTTCAAGGTTAGCCTCGCTCGCGTTCATCTCCGAAAACTGTCGTCATTGACGAACACTGGAGAAAGGTTCTCGAGACAGAAACGGCCGGCTATGTCCCAGGTGTAAACGTGCACGATGCAAGCACGGAGGACCCAGCGTACCACGTGAGTCGTTTGGCTTTTCCATCGCCCCCGACACTTGTTCACGGCAAATACCCTATGCCCTCCGCAGTCCGACGGGTCGGAGTCATCAAACTCAAGGTGCAGCTCCTCCGAGCAGGCCCACATCGAATACCCGCCCATCTCCTCCATCATCGCCCCGGCGGCCCCTTCCCAGCTCCCCGCATGCCACTTCCTTCAGTCCATCCTCGCTTCGCTCGCCCCCGAGTCCCCCGTTCTCTCACCCTCCCCGTACCCCTACCCCGCCGCAGACGCGTTCCAGACGACGAATGGCGCCTACTTGGACACTCTGCTCCTCCACCGCGGCCTGCTCTCCGCGTTCCCACCAGCACACAAGGGGTGCGCAGCGGCGTATCACGAGATCGCCAGAGCGATTGAGTTACGGGCATGGCGGGCAGATCGAGACTCGGACGCGGACGCAGTCGCCGCGCTGAGGCAAGAAGCATACATTGTTGCACACTGGATGTGATCGCTGGAGCACTCCTACTTTGTTAACCAAGGTTAGAGGAGGTAGAGTTTGCACGAGACTCTAGATCTGTACTATGTTTCGAGTAATGGTGATACCACCAGACACTACGCTATCTCGATTTCAATGTTTCAAATTCCAACCACAAACATTTCATCACAGGGATGATTGTGAAGAATTCTATATGGTACATTGCTGGATCATATCAACAGGTAGATTAACGATAGTAAACAATATAGCGCTAACTAATGTCAAACAATCTCCGTCCCTCAGGCGGTGGCATTGTTGAAAACAAGCAAGTTAGGTGATCCTTTGCCTGCGTCCGCCAGGAGGCCCTTGCTCGAGAGTGCTTTGATCGCATCCTTGAGATCGTCAGGGGATAGAGCAGCATGGGGAACAGGGGCAAAGGACTCGGGTGCAGGAAGGTATTGAGTGATCCAGTAAGGAAGAACCGTGCGAGTTATGGCGTAGAAGGAAGTGTATGTCTTTCCAACTTCGATGGTCACAGCGAAATTTTGAGGAATGGAAAGCTCAAATGTCGACGATGGGTGGATGGAGAGGAGGTATGCGACCAAACCAGCCACGTGAGGCGATGCCATAGATGTGCCTGAGAGCGTGGCAGTAGCGTCTCGCCTACCAGTAAAGGTAGAGAGAATGTTAAGACCGGGAGCAAAGACATCCACACAGGGACCAAAGTTGGAGAAATATGCTCGCTCATCGCCCAGAGTGGAGGCTCCAACCGTAATTGCATTCTTGGAAGCCGCGGGCGAATAGGCACAAGCGTCCTTGTTATCGTTGCCTGAGGTTTGTCATGTCAGTACGCGAGCGAGGGAACGCTCTCGATTTACATACCAGCTGCAACAGCAAAATGAAGCCCAGCATTGACGGCCCTGTCGACAACTGCATCCAAAGACGGCGATTTAGACCCTCCAAGACTCATGTTAGCGACCGAGCCCTTGTGAGAGGTCTTGCCGGTAGCAGCGACCTCAGCACGAGCAGCGGCAGCTTTGAGGATTGATTGACCCGAAGCCCAGGCCACGCCGGCAATGACATCGGACATGGATCCACTGCCATTGGAACCAAGAACTTTGACGGCGACGAGGTTCGCTTTCTTGGCTACACCATACTTGCGAGATCCAATGGTACCAGCACAGTGAGAACCGTGACCGTTTCCGTCTTCGTCCACGTCGTTGAGTGGGATAGTTTTACCCCAAGAGGCACGACCCTCGAACTCGTCGTGGACAATGTTGATACCAGTGTCGATGATGTAGACATCAACACCCTCTCCGCCATGTGAGTCATACACGTATTTCGTGAAAGTGCCAAACTTGAGTCTCTCTCTGTGGCTGATACGAGCAAGACCCTTTGGGGTTGAGAATTAGAGGGGACAAGAAACAAGTAGGACGGACGCACCCAAGGCGCGCCATTCTGGGTGACAAGGGCGTCCTTATCATAATCAGGGATATCGGTGGTGTGGACAACCTGATCACGCTCCACGAAATCAACCTCTGGCATTCTACGTATTTGCTCTATGACGCTGTCGGTAAACTCTCCAGCGTAGCCCTTGATGTGGGTATCGTAGACGTGACGAAGACCAGAGGCAATACTATCACCAAGGAAAGAGTCGGACTGGTGGGTCATCTGCAGAAAGTTGAGGTGGTTCTGCATGAGGGATGGGGGTACGTCATCCTTGAGCACGACAATGTACGAGTTGTTGATAGTGCCATGGACGTGTTCGACCTCGACGAGGGGGGCGGCGGCGAGGTGGGGACGACGCTGCGAGTAGGTGGAGGTGGAAAGGGGAGAGGCCAGCGCCGAGGACGCGAGCGACGCGGCCAAAAGAGCGAAGGAGAAACGCGACATGATGGCGGCGGATAGAAAGGTTTCATGCTGTGGGGAGCTTACTACTTATCCGTTCCCGAGGTTGTGATTGGTTCTATTTGGTTTCGGTGGCCAAGTGAACCGTATATGGCTGTCTCTCTCAGGGTTTCAAACCGGACAAACCGCCGCGCCTCCTATCAAGTCTCTTTATCGGTGCCACGTATGTCGATTTGATAAGAAGAACGCGACTCACTGAAGCGCTGCGGATGCGGTCTGTCGCAGGGCTTGACTCGGAGTCGGCCGATGTCGGCTAATGCACGTGACAGGTGCTTTAATGGCCGGGACGGTGCAACTTGGACGGAGCTTGCACGTTCGGCGTTGCTTGCTCCAGTCGACGGGCTTTTGCCACTCAACCTCACCGCTTGCGCCCATCCGTGTCCTTGAAATGAGTTCCAGTCATGATTCTCCGTTCAGCACAATCTCTACTTCCACCTCCATAGCCTCTCTTCGCGAAATGGTTCGCACCCAAGAGAGAGCTGCCCTCCTCAACCAAGATGACGTCGAAGCCGTTCGACCCCGTTACGGCGCGAATACGCCCTCTGCAGCAGACGCTGCCTCGACCGCTGGTCAGTTTCCTTCACTGTATCTCACACACCAGTGATGATTCGTTTTCCAGCACTTGATGGTGTCAAAAGAACAAAAATACGCGACACAAAGTTTGGAAGGAGACTGCGATACTATGTGCCTTCGACTGCATGGATTCCTGACTACTCATTTTCTCTGTATGTCGCCTAGCCTTGTCACACTATTTCTCATTGCGCTTTAGCCTAGGTGGCGATGTACTCGCTGGTATATCGCTTGCTGCCATGATCATACCCCAATCTGTCAGTTATGGTACCTCGCTAGCCAAGATTGGTCCTACTGCCGGTCTTGTGAGCCACACGATGTCGTTTTATGATTGCTTCAATGTCACAACTTTTCCTGGCAGTTTGCGGCTTCTATACCTGCAATAGCTTACAGCTTGCTCGGAACCTCGAGGCAACTCAATGTCGCCGCAGAGGCTGCTTTGTCTTTGCTTGTCGGTCAAGCCGTGACCGAATTTCGTCACGCATATCCCGATTCTCCCCCTGATAAACTAGGTATTGCCGTGGTGACTGCAATAGGACTTCAGGTATGGTCTTCCAGTGATTCAATCATGTCGTCGCTACACCAAATATTAATATTAGGTTGGATTATTCGCATTTCTGCTCGGCTTCCTTCGTCTCGGTTTTTTGGATGTTGTTCTTAGTCGTGCTCTTCTCCGTGGGTTTGTCACCGCCGTTGCAGTGGTAATAACTGTGTGCGTGAAGGTTTACTTGTTTATGTGCACACTTTCCAACGGCTACAATTAGTGAGCAACTCATCCCGATGTTTGGTTTGACAGCGTTGGAAAACCAAGTTCGTCCGGAGACGACGCTAGACAAGATCATCTTTCTGATCGAATACGTCTGGACGCACTCCCACAAACTGACCATCCTGATTAGTTTCGGAGCATTGCTTGTTCTAGTTTTCCTACGCCTTTTCAAGGAATCTTTCAAGAAAACTTGGTGGATTTATCGACTTCCCGAGGTTCTTCTCGTCGTTGTTGCCTCCACCTGTAAGCCATGGCAATGTCTATAATACCCCTGCTGAAACATTTTTAGGGGTATCCAATGAGCTGCATTGGAACCAAGAGGGTGTCGCGATTCTTGGTTCTGTCCATATTTCGACCGGCAAGCATTTCTTCAAGTTTCCTTTAGGCTCCCATACATATTCCCTCCTGCGTGGTACAACATCTACTGCAATGTGAGCTTCTTTGTCAGTATAAACAAGAAACTGAAAGCTGAAGCATTGTCCGTTGGATAGTTTAATCACGGTCATTGGATTCTTGGATAGTATTGTTGCTGCAAAGCAGAACGGGGACCGCTTCGGCCATCCCATCAGTCCCAATCGCGAGTTAGTTGCGTTGGGTGCGGCCAATCTCGCTGGATCGTTTGTCCCAGGCACCCTTCCTGCATTCGGTTCTATCGTGAGGTTCGTTTGTACAATTGACGTGTATTTGAAGGAAACCCACAAGTTGGTAGATCTCGAATTAATGGCGATATTGGCGCTAGGACACAGCTGGCTTCGCTAATCACTGCGGGGCTTGTTCTTCTAGCGACCTTCTTCCTCCTTCCTGCTCTTTACTTCTTGCCTACATGCGTATTGGCATCCATGTTTGTCTTTCTCGCATCGTACCGCAGATCACTTCCCTAATTGCCATCTCTGCAGCATATGTTTGTTCGCCATGACCCTGTTTTACGAGGTTCCACATGACTTGGTATACTACTACAGGTGCGTCATTATCATCCGAGGAAGTATGCTTAAACTTTGGTTACGATACTAGAATAGGAGCATGGATGGATCTAGCGATGATGTTCATCACATTTACACTTTCCGTTGTTTGGAATGTCGAGATTGGTATAGTGGTCAGTCTAATTATAGCACTGCTACTCGTCGTTCGGCGATCGTCAAAAACACGTATGACCGTGCTAGTGCGTACTTGCGAATCTCAGTTTGAATTTGTTGACCGACAATGTCACCAGGGCCGCGTCCCTGGTACAGATCAATGGCGTCCTGTTACCGACGTCCCCGAAGCTGAGGATATTCCTGGGACATTAATCGTGCGCATCCGGGAGAGCCTCGATTTTGGTACGCGAGTCCCTAGTAGCGCGGCTCTTTACTCAAAAGATTTTAGCCAATAGCTCTCAATTAAAAGGTATGGTGTCATCTGACTCTACTCTATAGAAGACTTATGTTGGCGATAGGACGCTTGCGGAGATTTGAACTATACGGTGCCCATCATGCGCATCCATCGGAGGAGCCAAGAAGACAACCTCCCAAAGTATTAGTCTTCCATATGGCGGATGTTGATTCATGCGACGCGTCGTACGTAAAACGGTTTCATCCCTTGCTCAACTACTGATTGATCTGAATTTCAAGGGCTGTACAAATCTTCCACGAGTTACTGGATTCGTACAAGGTGAGGAACGGTGGCGCAAGTATCTGTATTATTGATGTTGATCGTGCTCTGCTATCTGTTTAGAATCGAGGGGTTCACTTGTATATCACTCACCTGCGATGCGGCATTCGCGAGGTGTTTGAGTGTGCGGGTATTATTAGATTGTTAGGTCATGACGCGTTCTACGACACTCTCGGAGAAGCCATTGCTCGTATCGAGGCAAGACATGATCAGTGACGTGACGAGCACAGGTTTGGTCGGGACAATAGGTGACATCTCATATGTAATGATTTTGTTACGACATTTACATTGACTGTGGATATAATCAACGTCGTTGCTACAGACTCTGCAACGATATCTCTCTGCACTAGTTTGCATAGAAGCGTGTGGAGAGACTTGGAATCGTTTGACTGGGTTAGCAGTTCCCCGTGTTATGATTTATGTCTTCTTCGATTCTTCAGCCGATACGCAGGCTTCGGGCGGGCCGTGCCGTGACCAAGAGCGCCATTATGAACGACTTACGTTTCGTTCTTCACATGGCCAAGAGCTTAACCTTGTCACCATTTCAGGTATCCGAGGAGGAAGACATGATCCGAGTACCATTATAAACAACTGACGAGGTCAGCACATTTTCATTTCCCCTTCCCAGTAATGCGTTCCTTGCTCCTTCCATTCCTTTTCCTTTCACTGAGTTTCGTGGTCAGTGCGGATCCTATTCTTTCCCCATGGGCAGTACACGAGCGGCGTACACACATTCCCCCGGGATGGAACCTCGCCCGCAGACACGATCCGGCGGCTGTTATACCCATTCGCTTCGCGCTCACACAGTCCAATATTGAGCACCTCGAAGACTACCTCCACGATGTATCTCACCCTGACTCTCCCAACTATGGCAAGCATTGGTCGGCGGTTAAAATCGCCTCGACGTTCGCCCCAAGTCGCGAATCTGTGGATGCCGTTAAGACCTGGCTTCACCAAAGTGGCGTCGAACCTCATCGTATGCGACTCTCCAAGGCCGGCGGTTGGATCCAATTGAGGACAACCGTCGGTGATGCAGAGAACCTCTTGCAGACACGGTACAACATATACCGACACGAGTCGGGTACCGAACACGTCGGTGAGTGATGGCAGTGATGTGTATTACATACCGCGCAAGCCTGCCAACTCGTCTTTCGTTTTCGGTCTATTTTAGCGTGTGAACAATATCATCTACCCGAACATCTTCGACGACATGTCGATTTTGTCACCCCGACAGTGCACTTTGATGCCAAGTTGTCGAAACGGTCTGGTGGCCAATCGCTTAAGAACATCGGCACTCCCGGCGTAAGCACTACCGGTCCGGGGACGTCGGGTGTGTTGGACTCGATTAACGCTATCAACGGCCTCGAAAACTGTGATACATACATGACTCCTGAATGTCTCCGTGCGCTGTATGCATTTAACTATACGCCCAAGGTCCCCGAGAAGAATACGTATGGAATTGGTGAGTACTGTGTTGTCGTCGAACGAACAAATCTGACGTTGCGTGCAGTCGAGTATACCCCACAAGCTTACCGCCAGCAAGATCTCAACCTGTTCGCTAAATCCTTTGGACCGGATCTGTACGGTGTGAGCCCTAACATGGTCTCTATCGACGGAGGTATGTGGTTCTGCATACACATACACTCCCTGGTCGAACCATTGAGACGTTTACGATTCACAGGTGAATTGAGCCAGAATGAAACATTTCAAAATAACGGAGAGTCCAACCTCGACCTGCAGTATGCAATGAACCTTGTAACCGAAAAACAAAACGTCACCCTATACCAAGTTGGCGACCTGGTCGAAGGTATGAATTGTGCACTTATCTTGTTGTCTGAGCTCAGACGGCTTCACAGGTGCATCCTTTAACAACTTCCTTGATGCACTCGATGGTTCCTATTGCACATTCGAGGGTGGTGATGATCCGTCCGAGGATGGTATCTATCCCGATACCCAGCCTGGTGGATACGATGGTCAGAATAACCTTGGTCGTGTTTCGTCGAGCTGACATGTTGTTGATTAGGTCCCGAGGCTTGTGGTACAGTCACACCTGCCAATGTAATCTCTAGCTCATACGGATACGACGAGGCTGATTTGACGATTGCCTATGCCTCACGCCAATGTGCTGAATATGCCAAGCTTGGTCTTATGGGCATCACTTTTCTCTACGCATCTGGTGACTTTGGCGTTGCGGGCAACGCGGGCAAATGTCTGACTCCGAACGGTGCTGTTTCTTTCTCCTTTGTGACGACGGTGTGCTGGAACGTTGTACGCAGGTGCGCAAGTCGTCGGTGGCAAGATCTTCAACCCAGGTTTCCCTTCGACATGTCCCTACGTTACTGCCGTTGGCGCGACGCAAGTCAGCCCTGGCGAGACCGTCTATGAGCCCGAGTCTGCGTGCGAAGAAGTCATCTATTCGAGTGGCGGATTCAGCAACTACTTTGCGATGCCCGGATACCAAAAACATGCTGTCACCTCGTACCTGAAGCATTCGCCCCCTGCATACCCTAGTGATATTTGGAACTCGACTGGACGCGTAGGGCTGCATTCATCGACTACTCGTGACATTCGCTCACCGTACATTCAATCAGTCGCGTGCATACCCTGATCTCTCTGCAAACGGCGCCAATTACGTTGTTGCGGTAAGCAGCTCCCGCTATAACTCCACATATCTAACGCCTGCGTGGTTAGAACGACGGTAACTTTACGCTCGTGTATGGTACTTCCGCTGCCACCCCGGTCGTGGGAGCGATGCTCGCGATGGTAAACGATGCGCGTATCGCGCGGAACAAGTCTCGTATCGGTTTCATCAACCCTGTCGTACGTTCGTCCGTTGATCGCATCCGACGTCGTTGACCGCCGTGCACAGATTTATCAAGCCGGCTTTTCGGATGCCTTTCATGACATCACCAACGGCACGAACCCTGGTTGTGGGACTCCCGGCTTTAATACGAGCAAGGGTTGGGACCCCGTCACGGGCATTGGAACGCCCAACTTTTTGGCCCTTCTCTCCAAGTGGCTTGCCATGCCTTGAATGCATGCTCAAGTACCTTGCTGCCCTCCTTACTCACGGTGGCCGATTTTTCGACGGACTGTTTGCGTCACGGACTCTTAACTCGACTGAAACGATTATGGACATTTTCCGACGTTTATTTTTATTTCTGTATAGTGTAGTATATTTAAGTCTCGTCCGCTCTATCGCCGCATACCCTTGTTTCCTCCTCTCGTGACAATCAACTTTTCTAAACTGCATGGTCGAAACAAGGGTCGAAGTCAAACCCTGGCCTTCCTGATGCGACTAAGAGTCGCAACTGCACCCTTCCTTATCGATTGTCTGGATGCTATACTGGTCGGTGAGCTAGCGAATAACGGTTACTGTCTGTCCTACTCGGATAATGTACGGCCCACCAGTCGACCTAGTAAACAGCATGTGTCTTTGTAAAAGTGGAGGGAATGATTGCTGTAGTGAGAGTCTGCATAGTGTGCATACCACAGCGTCAACCAATGCTGTCAGAGACGTGTTCAACTAGAGGAGAACAATTGGCATTGCATGTGTGTAACGTACAAAGCACTTCACCTTCTTACGGGCGAGCACCGCATTGCACAGCAATCCGCTAAGTTTTTCCAGATAACGGGACTTAAATCGTCCCAGCACTTAACCGTATGCTCAGAAAAGATATGGTGTTGCTACACTTCTATGTTTTCTTTCGTTTATGCACATGCCAAACCATTAGCAATTAGGGGCAACACTTTTGGCCACCACAATTGTTCCAATACGCATTGAACATGACTGGCATGAATATAAATATCTGGGCCAAACTCCGAACATCGGCCAAGCATACGCTGTACTGAGTCAGCATATAAATAGGCGGACCAGATATCCCTGCCAGTGTGACCTCCCTAACTCGACCCATCCTAAAATGTTCTTTCAAACCTCACTCGTGACGACTCTCCGTCCCTCGAGCTGAATCCTCAAGCCGTCCAGGTCTGCATACGTGGTGTTGCCTTGACCTCCGGGGACGTATGCGGCTCCATCGTCCCTGTCTTCTAGCTGAAATGTATCCAATTGGTCCTCATCTCCATCCGAGGACTGAGTTTGGCCTGCGGGGCCACCCGCGAACGCTATCGCAGACACCACGGCATGCTGACCGAGGTTGAGTTGTGACGACACACCAAATCCGGTGTCGATTCCTTGCCAGCGACCATTCGAGTCGATATCATACAGCTCTCGCATGCCAATAATGAACCGAGGTATCATGACGCACATGATCGTTAAAGCGAATGCGTCTAGGGTGATAACGAAAACGCTGCCTGTAGTAGTCGTAGATATCACATCCGCAAACACGTTCCTGAAAGTATCGTAAGAAGAATTGTCTAATGTTGAAGGGACAAACATACATGAGGAAATAAAGAGTTCCTTCTCGCGCGAATAATTCCATGTATCGGTTAGGTTGCCAGCGTTTTATTTTTCTGTAAACTTTGATGGATGACTTCACAGTTTTCGCGGTAGCCAAAACGAAGAGCGTTGTGCTGAGACACAGTCGGGGAACTAGAACATACAAGCTATAAAATGGTAGGATGGTTTTCAGCCCATAATTGCAAAATGAGCGTCCTGCAACATTGCCGAGGGCACCTGAAGGAGAGAGATGGTACGGGAAGAAGCATCAAGCTTGAGATCTGTAACGACACATCGATTACTGGGGACTCACCCGTGATATTGCTGTAATTGTAATACACTCCTCCCAAAATCAGAGGTATAGCAAGTTGTATCACATATATGAGCAAGAGGCTATAAAGGATGACTTTGGATTGATTCCACATTGCATATACTCGTAGGATCATAATCACTGAAGTGTGAACGCTCGTCAGAGGAAATAAACATCAGGTCATAACCACATTTTCTCACAGTCAACAGCACCAAAAAACACTGGATACTCCCAATACGAGGCTAAAAAGGTCGCGATACCTTTGGAGATGTTCATGTACTATGAAAATGCCACGCAAGACAGTGGATTGATATGCTTACAACTATGAAACCAGTGTTAGTATGATTTCACTCTCGATGTTCACATACATACATCTGCGAGACGATGATAATCGATGACTAGTGATGAAAAAAAAAAAAGAATTAAAACTTACGCTCCGGCCGCTGGGGATAAGGGCGGTACCAACTGTGAACAGCAATGTGCCTGGTCAGCTGATCTACAGCATGATCGATCGATCTTGAACGTACCAAGGGCATTGACGCTTACGGATGGATTAGCTCAGTTTCTACATACATCATAGCAAATATGAACTCACATGGCCCAAGAAAAGCCCACGTAACGTACCTATGGATCCGCCAATGACTCGTATGAATACACAATTTTTTTCCAGAAAGTTTACACGCACCACAAGAAATATGCAGGAGACCCAGGTCCAGGGTCTACACTATGTTCCGGTCAGGCATTGGAACTTCTAAACTAGTCGTTGTCATACCCAAATGTATTCTACCTGGAAGAACTGTCAGCTTATACAAATATACAGAAAGTGAGGTGGCATACCTCCCTCGAAAAAATGAGTACTGAGGGGGAAAACAGTCACTACTATCCGAGAAGGAGCAAAAAGGCCTGGAATCTTACAATAATCATATACGACAGGAATGATGAGGGCAACTGTGTTAGCCAAAGAATTAAAATCTGAGTGCGTGGCAGAGGAGGGATCATACGAGATACATAATCATTTGTCAACATGCTCCTCACCACAGATGCAAGTACGTTGGAGGACATGGTGGTTGCAGAAGAAGCGGCAATGGGTTTGATAACTTGAATGTCACGACATATTAGTCGAGAGTCGCCGTTAAACACAGCCTTCTTTAGAAATTCAAGGAACGACACCCTTGATTTGAATATCACGATGCATCTTATCGTCACCAGTATCGATACGACTCCGACATGGGCTGCAGTGGTTACCTATAAGTATACGATAGTCGCTGGTCATTGTGCTCGTCCACATCTTGCTCACCATGAATATCTTTGCTAAGCAAAAAGGGCGGAGGAATATATCCAATGTCACTTCCGAGGACACAATAGTTGTCATGCCAACTGTACCTTCTTCAAGGGCCTTGTAATATAACTCTCTTAAGTAAATGATTGATCACGCATACAGTCTGACATGGATAGTTCCGTGATAACATCAAACCATAACGTTAAAGCCTTGAGGTCGCAGCAAGATAATAGCCTCGTGATATACCAATACACACTCGTTTTGAACTACGAATTCACACATGAACCGTCTTGAGCAATTTTGGTCTTCCCCCATCACAGTCCGCGATTACCACTGACAACTCTCGCAGGTTTCCTACCGTTCATAATCACAAGAATCTTGGTTCACATCACATCGCCACGACTTCCTGGAAGCTCTAGTCATCTAGATACATCTCTGCTGTGTCGCCCTGATCAGAAGAGACAATACATATCGTCCTCTGCTTCTGAAGTCCGACTCTCTTGGTTCCATCCTCATCTTCGGCATTCAAGGACTGATCTTGGCTAGGCAAAAGACCTGTGCATTTAATTACAAAATCCATGATTTCACTGGGACGTCAGCCTGAATGTGGTGTCAATTCCTACTAGTTGATGAAGACAAAGTAGACACCGTGGACACATGAATCACCGAGCCCTTGACGACCATCACACCCGCCGCAAGAGCCGCGATCTGACTGATGTTGAGGACGTGCACGACAAGCGGGTCGTCGTGGTGGGCGTGAATGCGCGACCTGGGCATGTATCTGTCGTGTCGGAAGGGGAAGCGTTGGAGTGGGCTAGTGAGGTATCCCGTGTGTAAGAATGACAGTGGAATGACACACGATACCATTTCGCTCTTGAGCAAAGACCTTGACAGCTGAGGTGCGAAAGACTTTGGCGTGGTGACCTCTGGTGACCTCGAACCGGGGTCACAATTGGCCACCGCGGTGGTCACCAGATAGACCTGATGAGGAAGTGGTGCCAGTCAGACTAATACAGGAGCGCTATCAGAAACGACTTCGTTGCAAGATCTTGCAACGAAGACATTCTTGATAGTTACAAACTGATTCTGCCGGCGTGCTTTCAACCGATTGGAATATGCACTGTCAGCAAGAATGATGCTTTCCAACAAAAATAACTGCTTACGGCCACTATGGTTGTATACCAATACCTGCTTACGACTGTCACGGAATAGCATACCACCAAGACTTAATAGCTACGGTGGTGCCCTTTTTGCGGTGTGCATGCATTAGCGGAACAACGCCATAGAGAGCTACAGAAGAGTCGACGAGATCTCGAACACGCCAGCGTTGCAAAAACCATAAGGGTCGGTATAGGATGCATCGGGGCCATTTAAGGGAGGGGCGTGCCTTGGACCATGTCCGTATACATACATGCGAGTGAGGAGACATGATGTCGAGCGAGAGGTACTCCGGACCTGCAAAATCGATGCGATGACTTGTTCCTGATACATCGGGTAGAACGAGCTACTTACCCTTGGGCTTGCAATCCGCCCAAGTCGATTAGGTCTCCTCCCACTGTGGCTCGCCCTCGAATCAAGCAGCATTGTTGATGTGAGGTGGGACTTTGTCGCCTTCTGTACTCTTGATCAGTGCAACTTACTCTTGCAAGAAACCGCAGCTGCTGAGGACGATCTGTTCCAAGTCGCCGTTCTTGTAAAAGGTGACCACGAAAAAGACGCCTTTGGAGCCATACCGCATTTGAGTCACCTTGCCGAGCGCAGGGTCACGAACAATAGTCGGGGAAGTACAGTGCCATGCGCACGACAACGGCGACGAAGAAGGCGTCGCTGGGATGATTAAGGCAGAGGGGGAACTGCTGTGACTCACAAGTAGCAATTGCACGTACCAGATGACATCGACGATTCTTTGTCTGTGCGGAGTGAGTTCAGCAAGGCTTAAAAGAACTCGGATAATAAGGAACCGCATGTCTTCTCAACTCCGAGACTACGGGCAAATCCGAGCAAAAGGAAATCAAGGGTCAAATTTTCGACCAGTGGTAGCGGACCGTCCACTACCACTTTCCCGTTTCTCAGATGCAATTAGCTTGAGGAAAGGAAAGCTCAATGCCAAACACGGGCTCTCGGCTAGTATTTACACATGGTTCTGAGGCTGGTGACCCCCACGGCTAATTGAGTACGAACATATGAAGATAGCCTGGGCGACTGGAGACGCCCAAACTATATTGATATGTTTGCATCATCTGCATGTTGAAGAGTGTTGAGCGCTTGAGCGACGACGCGCAGCATGTGGTCAATATGACCGTCTATTTTCGCATCTAAAGTGGAGTACGACGTGTGACACGACTTGCACTTGTAGAAAGCCGCTTAGGGGTGGGAATAGAACTAGGACCTGGTAACCCACTGATGTTCATGCTGGTGTTCACGCTCGTCCCGCTCCCGTTCGTGCTGCTCGTGCTCGTGCTGTTGTTTCTCCGTTGCTCGTGCTGGTGTGCTTGCACCTGTGTGAATTGTTAGCGTCAGTTAGACTGACTGGTACTAGCACTTGGGAGTACGTACCATTGACCCAAGCTTATGAATAGACGCTTGCACCGGCGAGTGGATCATCCGGCCCATGCGAATGCTCAGCAGCGCAGGCCAGTAGGTATATGCTATAGTATGCGTTGCGACAATAGAGTCGGAACTATTCCCTTCTGACTCTTTTCTCGCAACGTGGGTCTTCTGTCGAACACTAGTGCTCGACAGAAGACCCAAGTGCTTTTATATGTCAAGGAAGCGTGAGAATCACGTCCGAGTCAGCCGCCATTGACATCTAGAGCCGCGCGGACCTGCACGCCCGCACAGAGCTTCACTTGGAGATGCTCCTGCAGTGCTCGCCACCACACTGAGCACGTTGCAAGGCTCGATCTCGATGGCGCATTCGAAGGGGTTGACCTGAGTGTGCGTGCTCTGAAAAGTATCCGAGCTTCTCAGATCACTTCCGCTGACGTCTTGGGCTGGACTATACAAGTTGGCGTTGGCTGCAATTTAGATCCAGATCGTGAGATTGTTGCCCACAGAGCAGCCAACGACTCATAAGCAGCTGAGCGAGAGTCATTTCTGACATGGTGGATAGGAGAAGGGAAGCGCACTAGTACTGTCGCTGTCACAGAGAGGAGGTGCTATGTCTTCTCAAGGCGGGAAACGAAACAATGGTCTTCCCTCAAGAATGCAACGGTGATCTTCTGTGGTTGATCTTCATGAGTCAAAACCCGACCAACTCCTCGCCATCCGAAGCAGATCCTCAAGGACATTGTCAATTTGCAGAAATTGGATCGCCGAGAAAGGAACTCATCCCACCAACCTTCACTTACCCATCGCAGACCACTTTCGCGGAGGGTTGCGCCTACAATACACTCGAAGACACCCCGTGGCCACTGCTTGTACCCAGTTCCAGCTCCCTCTGTCTGGTAATGAGTAGTCCACCTAAACAATCTTGGAAGGACGACGGTTGTAGCGGTAGCCCCCTGACCAGAGCTCGAGTCGCCGTCCCCCGTGCGTAGTACGTACTGCCCTGAGAACAGGCTTAGCACGGGCGTGATCTTCAGAGAGGGTCTGGTGGATGCAGCAAACAGATTCGATGGCCCAAGTGCTTCCCCTTTGCCTCGCGTTTCTTGAACTGGACAAACCGTCACTCGCCTGCCAGTGGCATATATTCGGTACACTCGTTTATACTGCATTTTACTTACTTACCTGGGATAGTGTTACTTCATCTCCTAGCTGGCCGCCCTCCGGTCGTTCCAACAGGACAGTGGTAGCTTGGAGCTTGGAGGTCACGAGCGCTGAGGGTGGCAACTGGTGTCCACTAGCAATTTACTAATCGTTGCATACTACACGGCACAGTGCAATTGACATATTGCAAGCCAAATACTGCTCTCCCAATGACCTACGAGTATCAACTAGTGTGGGAATCCTCGAATCTGAATCTCGTGAACTTGCTCAGTGACGACGTCTGGTCTTTTAAGACTTGCTGTCACTCAGAGAAGGAGGAAAAGAGAGAGAGAGCCCGTTCAAACAGCTGTCACCGAGTTTGTGATACTACAAAAAGCCTATTGAAACGGGAGTCACCCGCTCTACCGCAACATAATTTACATGCAGACATGTACAAAGACTCGAAATCCGAGCACACACAGTGGGTATGCCAATTCCCCCACTAGCCAATTCCCTGAAAGTTCTATTTATGCCACATATTCCTCGGCAGCAAGCAAGCCACCCGCAACGTCAACCCGACCATGGCCACCATTATCCAATACGGTAGATAGCCTCCCATGATATCGTACTCGATGCTCAGCGAAAAGGCAGAGTTGACCAACGCAGGAGCGACGGTGCGCAGGAGAGAATTGATCGTTTGCGAAAGGCCGTTGGTAGCGCCGATCGACGCCCTGTTGGGTGCAGCAGCACCTACGTACATGTTTCCGATCTCTGACGCATGAGGTCGTTAACGGACAGATCCGTCTCGTTCCAACGCGCTCACCGAAAGCGAAATTGGTGAAGATAAGAAAAAACCTTTGGGACGCTACGAGAACCCATACGAAAGAGCTGCTCGACCCGTACGCGCGCGCCAACGTGTTCATTGCAGGAAACATGGCCACCACAGGGAGGAACAAGGCAACAGTTGCCAAGAACGTGGTTTTGGCGCCGAGCCCGTCGTGCATGGGAGCGAAGAACATCCACTGAATCAACCCATTCACGGCAGAGAACGCAAGGATGGTCCCAATCACTGGTGGGTCGAAACCGAGGCCACCCATTTCTACAGGCGTTGCATAAAAGACCGGGATTATCGAGCGAATGGCTAGATTAGAAAAGGAGAGGATGGCATAGGCCCCTATTGCAATCAGGACGGGGCGGGTGAGAAGGGAACGAAAGGGTAGCTGATTATCGATCTCTGCCGCAGCCGCCGGATCGACATCGGCAAGTGGATGGTTGTATCCGTATTCCTGCGCCGCACCACCAAGAAAGTACTGCTTCAAAGACATTCTACATCTTATGGTCTGGATAAAAGTAAGCATGCTCCCTCCCCAAATAATCAAGTCAACCAGAAAGATACACACTTCTTGCAAAAACAAGATAACAACGATGCACGAAAGCATCAGGATAATTGCCGGGATGATGCAGGGCAGAAAATATGGGTATTCTTTGAAGAATTTGGAATCGCCAAATATTTCTGGGAATCTTTCCGCAGGCCTATACAGAGAGCCACCAATCAAAGACCTTAAAAGTTCATTAAACCGAAGAATCTACGCATGGAGTGATAAAAACTAACCCGATCATGGTACCCAACGCTGTGGTCATTGGCAGGATGCCATATGCCTGGGCGATATTTGTAGAATCCGTAATCTCGATTATAATGCTCTTCATGACACCAACGTTTCCATTCAGAGCGCCAGTAAGACATCGGCTTTGTATTTCATCAGTGAAGCGAAAGGTATGCTGGACGCGCCTTTACCTTATCACCAAACTCCAGAACGTTTTGGACAAGCCGAAGCTGCACAACGATAACGAAAGTCCAAAAAAACCCATCACGAGCACAGGTTTACGACCAATCTGGTCGGACAGCCGGCTCCAATAAAAGGCCGTACATGCCTCGGTGAAACACAATAACGAATGCTAACGGGGTTTTCCATGTGACGACTTGAGTGCAGAAACGCAAGAAGCACAAACCATGAGTCCAACGTAGTGTCCAACACGAGAGTCTACGCCACCGGTGACGCCGGTGTCCCTTATCAGCTACATGAGAACCAGACAAATCCAGTTCGCAGTGTTAGGAATGCCCGGTTTCGATGTCATACCTGAGGAAGAAATGGTGCCATGAATTGCGTGGTGATTGATTCTGAAACTCGGAGCAACAATAATACCGAAAATTGACGCCACGGAAGGGGTGTCTTCTGCCTCGTGTCGGAGTTTGGGTGTCGATGTTGGTCAGTTAAAAGCGACGTTTCTTCCGAAGTCGATGTTGGAAACATGATTGTCTATTGGGATGATAAGAGGGAACTTGGATATTCAAAGATGGTTTCGACCGCTGGTAAGTTGACTGATCTCAGAGGATCACCAGGGCACTAACACCAGTGTTACCATATGTAGCAGTGCCACAGGGACAGAAACGGTAGCCTGGGCTTGTCTGGTGACCAGACCGGCGTTCGTCTCTCGGTGCAAGATCGACAGTATAAGTATAGTCTAATCACCGACCAAACTGAAAAAAAAGGTACAAAAAAGTGTCGTGTGCGATAGCTTTCGGAACACAGGAGGCTGCTTATCACCCTGTAAAGTATTCATTACCAAAACAAGAATGGGTGCGCCTACCAAATTTTCACAGAATGCCATGTAACAAATCTGCAGTATCGCATCTCTCAGCTGCAACGTGTCGTTGATCGTGCCCCCGTAAGGCTCGTCCAACAGGCGTGGGTCGCAAGGGCGAGAATGCGCCGCTGCCGCACCACTGACAAGCGTCTCGGGGTCGGGATTCAACAAAGAAGCCGCCAACGTCAGCTGGTGATGGATGAGAAATCCCATCCCTAAGGGTAGTGGAACAACGAATCACATCTTCCCAGGGCTGAGCTTCGCAGCAAAGCGCTGAGTACCTGCATAGTAGGAACGGGTAAGTACCCCTTTTGTCAGTGTACACGCATAGTGGAACGGCGCCAAAGAGGGCTACAGGAGCCTCACGTCAGCGTTGCAGAAGGGAGGGACATGTTTGTAGCATGTTCAGGAATACAGTTTACATGCGAGTAGGAAATGTGATCTCAGGACCTGCAGAGTCGATATGATGAGTTCTCAACACAGCAAGTAGAACGAGCGCTTTACCCTTGGACTTGAAGTCCGTTTCACTAAGCATCCTGCTGCTTCGGAGGGTCACGAACGAGGGCACAAAAAGCGGCCTCGCTTCAGGCCATCGAGCTCGTCCATGCGCACGCGTATGCTTTGACTTCGAGAGAGACTTGACTCCGGCGGTGAAGAGGGCATCTTTGGAAATGGAGGGAGGGGAACTGCCGTAAACTCGCCAGCAGCATGTGCACGCATTAGGCTTGAGCTAAGGTCAGCGGTTAAAGTTTAACTTAGAGTAGCAAGCACCATGGCGAACACTGGCAATAGAAAAGAGTTACTCAAATGAATTGATTGATCCAGTAACTTACTCGCTATCGCGACGTACAATCCGCAGCACTGTTTATCAGATCAGAGGTCTAGCTAAACGCACATTCCACGACTGGGAGGCTGCTATACAGCTTCGTCTTGGCATCGACGTTCATTCTGAGCCAAAGGTTGATTCCGAGGGGACTCGCTCTGCGCGACTACTAGTTATTCGCTTATTATAGTACAAGTTATTTGTCCAATCAGATGCATTTGTACTAGAGAACAAATAAAAAATTCATCGAATCATATCAGGCCTTCTCTGCAATCCTTTAACTTAATGCATGCGCTCTACTGCACAATGCCAGCACTGCGGCCCCCTTTAACGCAACGCAAGTGGGTATGCGCGCATCTCAGAAACGAATCACCACCTTCCAGTCCTCGGTAACTCCCACCGCCGGATCCTTGACGACCACCACCCCACTTCGCCCGTCCTCGTCTCCATCCTCGTACGCCCACTCCAACGCACGAGAATCCCCTCCCGAAACGACAGACACGTCCACAGGTCGCACATCCACGCCAACCACAACTACCCGCTCGACACGCACGTCCGCCGCCTTGATCGCGCGCGCAAACGCGTTCGTCGCATCAGCCAGATCCCGGCTCTCGAGCACCACCGTTTTGTCGCGCGTCGACGCCTGGAAATTCCGCCAGATAAACTCGCCGTGTTGGTATCCGAACCCTTCGCCGTCGTCGAGGTAGAGCTCTCCGCGGGCGTTCCCGTTCACGTCTAGTGCGACGCGCAGTGTGAATGGGTCGTGTTTCATCAACGGGGAAGAGCGGCGCGGTCGTTCGCGCGTAGTGAGAATGGACCCGCCGCGGAGGAGCAGTGGGATCTGGTGGAGCTCAGCGGGTACGGTGATCGTCCGCCCGGTCGATTCAGAGTCAGACGAGGGCCGGTATGCAACGTTGGTAAAGTAGTCGTAATAGACTTGTGCGTCCGAGAGGTATATAGAGGCAGATGTCGCTCCTCGCGTCGTTACAGGTTTACACAAGAGACCGGAAGAACCGACGTAAAACTGGTCGTCGATCCCAAAGCCTTGTTCGTCCTCGGGGAACACCACGTATTGGGGGCTGCCCTACCGCGTCAGAAACCCGTTTCTCATATCGTATGGGTACGACGTACCGCAGAATGGGCATGCCCGTCACACTGCTCTCCCTGAATGCAGTGTACCAAATTGGCAGCATCGCATATCTCAATCGCAACATGTCTTTGATCATGCCCTTGTAAGGTTCGTCCAATAGGTATGGCTCGCGGCGCTTCGTGTCAATGTGTGCATGTGCTCGGAAGAACGGCGAGAATATGCCAACACCGTACCACCTGACAAGCATCTCGGGGTCGGGATTACCAAAGAAGCCGCCAACGTCAGCTATCGACAAGTGAGATATCCCGTCCGTAGAAATGACGATGCGAACACTCACATCCTCCGAATACAATTCCGGCGAGTCCGTTCGACAGGACCATCTTCACTCCTACTGCCATGTGTTCCCATGTGCCCAGGTTGTCTCCTGTCCACATCGCTGCAAAGCGTTGGGTACCCGCGTAGTAGGAACGGGTGAGCACAAAGGGACGCTTAGGAGGGTCAGAACGGTGATAGAGGGCATTATAAGTCTGGTTGACCTGGTGCGAAACAAAGGAGTAAGTCAAGTTCAACAATCGAGGGAAGCGCCTACATAGAGCATTCCATTGATATTGTGCAAGTCTCGGTGCTCCCATCCACCGTGATGAACGTTATCCCTCGGCATCGAAATTTCGGGACCGTTGAAAACGGATGGCTGTTGAAACATCAGTTCGAGTTCAAGGCGCCAGACGAAGCGACCAACCTCGTTCATGTCGTTCCAAATACCAACGTTCTCCGAACTCTGCAGCCACGACCAAGAACCGTCGACACTCTTGGTCTTGAACAGCTTGACCCACAAATCCCAGCTCTTGGGGTTGAAAAAGTCGATCCATGAGGAAGATCCAGGCCAACACCACCTATCATTCAAGCTGTTGGAGTAACGACGAGGAACGTGCAATGTGGGGCTCACCCTTCATATTCGCCCTCTCCTGACTTGGGTTTGACGAACGCGCCAACCTCGGATGCCATTTGGTAAACGGGGTAGTCAGAATCGCGTTTGAAATGGGGATCGATGATGACGACCATCTATTGTTTATGATAGACAATCCCCGTACAACCCGAGAGGAAGAAACGCACCTTGCGCCCCTTTTCTTCCACGTCCGCGATCATCTGCACTGGGTCAGGGAACGTTTTCTCATCCCACATAAAGTACTTGTGTCCTTCCGCATATTCGATATCGAGCCAAAACACGTCCACAGGGATATCCTCCTCGTCGAACCTCTTCTGTACCGTCCTGACGTCGTCGCTGCTGACATAGTTCCAGCGACATTGATGATAAGCGATGGAATACAACGGGGGAAGCATGGGAGCGCCCGTCAGGTCGGCGTATTGGGAAAAGATGGAAGCGGGGTCAGGACCTGGAAGAATGAAGACGTCTAGGATACCAGATTCAGAGATCCAGTGCGTCTCCGTGCCACCGTCCTTTTTTCCGACGTCGATCCAGGTATCGCTGCCAATAGCGTTGAACACCGCGACGGTGCCCTTTTTGCCGTGAGCATGCATTAGTGGAACGGTGCCGTAGAGAGCTACAGAAGAGTCGGCGAGATACTCGAACACGTCAGCGTTGTAGAGTCTATAAGGGTCGGTATATGTTGCATCGGGACCGGTCGTAGAAGGGAGGGACACGTCGGTAGCATGTTCAGGGATACCGTACACATGCGGGTGGTGCGGGAATGTGATGTCGAGCGAGAGGGACTCGGGACCTGCAACATCGATATGATAAGCCGATACCCCAGATAGAAACGAGTTGTTTACCCTTGGGCTTGGAGTCCGTCCAAGTCGACCACGTTTCCTCCCACCAAGCATCCTGTTGCTCACCCTCGAACCAAGCCGCATTGTTGACGCTGAGCGGGACCTGTTCGCCTTCTGCGCCCTCGATCTGTGCAACCTGCTCCTGCTTCGTTCTAAAGTGTTCCATGTGCAAAAGACCGCGACCGTTGAGGACGACCTGCTCCTCGCCGTTCTTGTAAAAGGTGACCTTGAGTGGGTTGTATTGCACGGCGACCTCGAACGAGACATCCTTGGAGCCGTATCTCGTGCGCGTCTCGTCTTTCCCGACGAGCCACCGCACTTTTGTCGCCTTGCTAAGCGGGGGGTCACGAACGAGAGCCCAAGAAGCGGCCTCGTCATAGCGCTTCCTCAAGCCATCGAGCTCGTCCATGCGCACACGTATGACACCATCCTCGTGCGCTCTGACATGGAGCGAAAACTTGACTTCCGGGTATACGGCAGACTTGACGACAGCGGTGAAGAAGGCGTCGTGGGGGTCGCGCAGAATGGAAGACGGGTCGATGTAGTAGGGAGACTGCCAGGACTCGGCAGCAGCTTGTGCACGTGCAGAGAGCGAGCGACCGCGGCGACAAAAGCCAGACTGGTCGCAGGTCTTGAACGATTCGTGCTTGAATGCAAGCGTCGACGTGGACGCCAGCAGCGCGACGAGAAACGAGAGAGACCGCATCGGCGCGGACAAGTCAAAGTCAAAGTCAAAGTCAAAGTAAGTATCTATATCTTACACGTTCGTTCTCACGCCAATCCAGCTTCGAAAGCGACGGCCCGGATAGACGCTCCGTCGCACCCGCCAATCTTGACAGGCAGCAAACTCACCATCGGTCTCTCCATCCCAATAACGTCCTCGAGCCCCCTCAGGTTCTCCGCAATCGCCCCGCCCGCACCGAGAATGACGCCATGCACGGTCTCCTCCACCGGCAGTTCGTCCTCGTCGAGCCTCATCTCGTCCGGCCCGAATGTGTCCACGCCGATTACCCTCACCCCACGCTCGACCAGCTTCCGCGCAACGTCCGGGTCGAGATATGGGTGGTCTCGGTACACATCCGTACCCCAGTAGCGTGACCACCCCGTGCAGATTAGCACGATCACACCCTCCCCAAGCGCCCTCTCATACCCCTTGACGTCCTCCCAAGTGATCTCTTCCCGCGCCTCCTTGCCCCGTACGTCCACCACCACCGCACGTCCAAACAATCGCTCTAGCTCCATTTCGTCGATCGCCGCCCCATTGGCAATGAAATGCAAAGGTGCGTCAATGTGCGTGCCCGTGTGTGATCCAAGTGAGAGCGCAGTCACGTTGCTTTGCGACCCTTCCCCAATGGTATTCCGCTTGTACGAGGAAAAGGTAGGTTGCCCAGGCCAGACAGACATTCCTGTCGGGCTGAGCGTCTGCGACAGGTCGATAACGCGGAGCGGCATGACTGTTCAAGATAAGCTTGGTTACCTTTATGGGAATCTTTGAATCTGCATTCAGACGTTTGGTGATCCTATTTCGCGACAACTATCACCGCGTGAGGAAAACCTTCCGTCATTTACCGAGTGGTTTCTGTGAATGCCCTGCTAAGCTTCATCCCTACCTCTTTCTCGGTAAGGATCTCCAATCCGTCCACGTTCCTTCTCATCATACTCTCTTGTCCTCCGTCTGCTATCATCGACACGCGCTCAATTCCGTTCCCTTTTCCGTTCGCGATCATCATACGAGCTCCTTTCCCGGCCTCGGTCCCGGTCCCTCGTACGATCAGAGTCTCTATCTTGCCGTGACGGCGAACGAGAGCTCCTTCTGGAAACCGTACCCGATCTGCTCACTCCTGCCGCCGTCCTCCCGCACGACGGGGACATAGCGCATTTCTTTACCCTTTGGCTTCTTCTTCCCGCTCCCATCATCGACCGGCTCCCGCTCCTTCGCACCGATGCCGAGCAGTGCAGGGTGCACTTGTGGGATGTATGGTTCAGACAATGCGTTCCTGCTTTTCATGTCTGATTTGGGGGCGACGGCACCGCCTGTCCAGCCCATGCCACGTAACATAGCAGCCCCAAATGCTGAGATGGGCACGCGTTCGTAGTCGTCTGCCATAGCGACTCACGTCCAATTCTTCCACGTCTTGTTTGAGGGCATCTACTTCGGAGAGAGGGGGGTACTAGGATAATCTCGACGACGGGCGCAAACTCGTCTTCGTCAGTTAGAATTGCGCGAAGGGCTTTTTGATCCTCTGTTTCTTCAGTGACTTCCGCTTTGGATTCCTCCACGGAGGCCACCTGCACCATATCAATCTCATCAATCTCCGTTTTGACCTTTTTACGAATGTGTAGACCGATTAATTGAATACCGCCGTTGATGACGCCTCTCGTTCCAGGACCTCCGACGCTCCCGTCTGCACCGGTCGCTGCAAGGGCTGAGTCTGCAGCGAAGGAAGGTGTAGCACGGAAATAAGCTGACTGAGCACGGGAACAGGCTGCGCGATGTCTTCGCACTGTCTCCCTCCAGTCGGGGTTTGGTTGTGTCGGGATAACGAGGAGTGCCCGGGGCGGAGTTTGCATGGCAAGCGATGGATGCAAACGACGCCATCGTAAATATTTTTATACCTGTGGATGTGGGCTGCATTGGCCCAAGGAGTCGGACGTGTGCCGCGACATTTCAACCAGTGGAATGGGTTGGCACGGCGAGTTTACTATCTGTCTGTCTAGGGGTTCTCTCCCTCGTGCAGTAGTTTCCATGCGAAGGCAGGATGAGAGAAGGGGGACGCCTAGGCGGCATCGTGCGGACACTTGAGTTGAGGGGTTTGGGTGGCTTGCGGCCCCATTCTTTGGTAGGAGTTCGACTTGAAGAGGCGCAGTCCTAGTTTCCATGTTTCTCTTGGCTGGGGGACATAGGCTGGCAAAACCCGCTAAGATCCTGGGATTGGACCAGGTCAGTATCGCTGACGCAGATGGCGGCGACACCGGAAGCGAAGGGCTAAGTCGGGCGAGAGGGGAAATACTGGATTCATCAGGCGAATCCAGATGCTAATTGGGTGCCGCTCCAGATGAAGGATCTGGTGGGGGCGCGGGAGGACAGATAGAGGATTGGTGGCGTAAAACGTACCTTGGGCTTTGTGAGCAATCAGATTGTAACAAATTGATCTTGACGAGGCGGGTGAGTGCTATCATTGGTGCGCGTACTGCTAAGTCGGGATTCTGACTTGTGAAGTGGACTGAGACTTTATCCAAGCACCCATATGCACAGTCCAAGCCATCTGATTCATGATCCCTAAGAATCCATGCAATACAGTCAGCTGTCGTTATACTCGTAGAAACCCCTTCCGCTCTTTCTTCCCAACCACTGTGCATCGACCATGCGTTCGAGCAGCACCGAAGGCCGGTATTTGGAGTCGGACGTGCCCTTGTAGAGTGTTTGCTGTATCGCCAGACACGTGTCTAGACCAATGCTAAGAAATCAGACGCATTAGAAACCTTTTCTTTTCCTCGTCCGCGACTTACAAGTCAGCTGAGAAGTAAGTCAGTTATCGACGAGGACGAGATACGAGTGAGCGCTCACCAAGCTGGAGGGGACCCATCGGGTGAGCCATCCCTAGTCTGAACGTCTTGTCAATGTCATCTCGTGTTGCAACACCCTGTGGCGAAAACGCGTCAGTCTCTCCGTCTTGCGTTCAACAGAGAAAGTAACCTTTTCCAAGCACATGATCGCCTCGTTTATAAAAGGCATCAAGAGCGCATTCGAAACGAAACCAGGAACGTCTTGCGACGTGGCAACCTCTGAAAACCACATCAGCCCCAGACCTCAGACAAACACATCATCCTCACCCTTACCACACGCCTCCGCAAAAACGCGCGCACGATCTAGCGTATCCCTGGACGTTTGCACCGCAGAAATGAGTTCCACTAATTTCTGGAAAAACGAAAAAGGTCCATTCACGTCTCCAAGCAGCCAAACGACGCAGCATACCATCACAGGAACCGGATTAAAAAAGTGCAACCCTAGAAAACGCCACGTACGAGCGCGCGTCAGTCCTCCCTCACTAGCACCAACACCAACACCAACACTAGCAACGCACCCACGACCCGACTCGTCGCCCGCTGTGCCTCCTCCGACGTTGCATTCATACCCTCAGGTACCACCGTCGCAGCGATCTTGGTAATACTGATCGACGATGTGTTCGTAGACAAAATCGCCCGCTCGTTTATTGTCTCCCGCAGACCGCGGAATATCCGCTGCTTCAGCTCGACTTGTTCCGATACCGCCTCGATGACCATGTCCACGTCCCGCATCTGCGCAAGGGTGTCCACCACGCGGACGCGGTCCTTGGCCTCAGCCGCTTCGGTCGGTGTCAGGCGCCCTTTGGAGACGTCCTTGGAGAGGAGGGTGGAGAGAAAAGAGAGCGAGTGGGAAAGCTGGGTGGGGGATGTGTCGTGGAGGAGAACGGGCACTTTGGCACGCAGGGCAGAAACAAAGGCAATGCCCGTGCCCATCTGGCCTGCGCCGATGACGCCTAGTTGTTTAATACCATGAGCGAGAGACATGATGGTTCGAGAGAAAAAGATGCGCGCATCAAGTTATGGAGTACAGTATAGATCCGAATCACGTGTTTCCGGCTTGGACGTAGTCCACGATACGACATCAAAACGCTAGACCAGCCAACCTTGACTTTGATCATGTACTTAAGTCCTAGATAGAGAGGGCGTAAAAACATTATAACCTATCACACCAGAAAGAGTGTCAAAAAGGTAGAAAGATGAACAATAGAAACCCCATGTACCAAAAAGCAAAGCAGCCACAAATCGAATCTCGGTCGTGCATAAACACGTGCACTACCGCGAGAAAGGGAAACGACAGACGAGAGAGAAGAGCAGCAAAGCGAGTATTGGGGGTTCAGAAATAAGCAGAGCACTGTGCGAGGAAAAAAAAGACAACGATAGCCAATGGTCGTGGAGTAGGCTGAGTTGATACACAGTAATAGGGCAATAAGGATGAGAATAGTTATGTAGGTGCAACGAGGATGGGAGTAGAAGTGAGATGATTGCGACAGGGACTGGAATGCGGGTGGATGAGCGAGGACTGATCTAGGTTGCGACAATGAGTGCGTAGTGGGCCAAGTGAATAGATGTGAGCAGTGTCGATGAAATAATGTGCTGGTCCGTTGGCGAGGAGGTGCGGTGGTAAAATCAAGAAGTGGGAGGCGGTCCTGCAGGAGACGAGGCACGCATATACGCGCCAAAACTATCCCACTAGGCGATAGTTCCGAAAGGTATGATCTTGGATCACCGTATCAACTTTCCCCAATCAAGGACACTTCCTGCCTTCTCTTCCCCACCTTCCCGCCGCGGAAAGGCATTCCAAAATCTGAGCGTCTCATCCCCAGCGCCAGTGACAATCGTCTCCCCGTCAGGACTCATGGCAAGATAGAGTACCCGATGAGTGTGGCCTGTTAGTGAAGCAACTTGGGAAAGCGAAGGATATCGCCATATACATATTTGATTCTGAGCAGTAGTGCTCGAAAAGCCATGTGTGCTGACGAGCTCATGTGAGGTGTGCGACCAGATGAGATTACAGACCTGCGCCATCACATCAATCACGATATATTTCGATTAATGTTCAACATACCTGGCTCCCCGTATCCAGCTCGTTCAGCATCGTGCCCGTAAACGTATTCCAAAACCGAATGTGTTTGTCTTGTGTTCCACCGCCTGTAGCTAGCACCCCAGAAATGTGGGGATCCCAAGCGAGAGCCTTGACAGCCGCCGTGTGTTCGTGAAACTTCCATAGGGGGACATCACCATCACCATCGCTGCCACTATTTGATCTTGAGCGGTGCATTGAAGAGCCGATACTACCTCCAGGTCCAGATCCAGAAGAGTGGATAGAAGATGCAACGGAGGATGCACGACGAGAACCTCGGAGGTCCCATATGCACACTTTATTGTCGTTGCCTCCACTAGCAAGCGCTGAGCCCATCCCCGAACCCCCGGGGCCCTGAGCGGGTAGACCTCCCATACTCGGGGCTCCAATTCCTCCTTCAGCGCCAGAAGCGCTGGTACCAATCCCGGACCCACGTGGATTCCCAAAGCCCATCCCCAGGTCACCACTCCATCGCAACCCGCAGACTTCTTGGCGATGTCCTCCACACTTTCTAAACGGTCTTCCCCCGGCGCTTTCACGAACGTCTCGGTGATGAACCATGCGATCTCTACTCCCGCTACTGAGAATATGGCCATTCCAAGACAGCGCACCGACTCGTTGTGTATGAGCAGGGGTATAGGTACGAATGACAGAGAGTGATGGCGCATCATATATATGCAGATTCCCAGATAGTGTGCCCACTGCAAGGGTCGTGCCCTGTGCAAGGGACAAGTATCAACAAACATGCAAGTTGAGGAAGAACACGACCCAACCTTTTGTACCCATGCGACAGAACTGATTGTATCGCCAGTTCCACTCAGGTCGCACAGCTTGGATACAGCGGCATTATGAGCCGTCCAAAGGTAGACACAACTGCCGAGACCGACGCCAAGGACGTTTGTACTCGACCAGTCTACGAGATTGAGGTAAAAGTCGTCTGCAAGATCTGGTGCGTCGAGGACCCTGTATGGTGTCTTGCAGACGCTTCGAAGCTGTCGACGGGGGGATTCGAGGAGTTGACGCGATGCGGCGCGCACGGGAGACATTGAATATGCTTCGTCTGTTGGTGTGTCGAGACGGCGTCCACTAGCGGGTGTCGGAGAGGGAGACGTGTAATGGAATATGCGCCGGCGGGTCGGAGTGGTGGGTGCGATGGATGAAGATACTTGGGAAGGGCGTGTTGGTGATGCAGGCCGGCGAGGAGAGGGTGGTGTGACTTCACTGTGGAGGATAGAGTTGAAAATGGCGTTGGCTTGTTCTAGTGGCGGAGCCGTGGTGGTGTGGGATCGGACCAATAGGCGGCCGACGGATGTTACAAAAGGGACCAGTCAGGAATGCAAGTGGACAGGACAGACAGGACAGACCTTTTATAGCATCTGATTCGATAGGTATTGGGCGATGTTTGGAAGGGGTGGAAGGGCCACAATCATCCATGAGATGATATGACGTGCGCATATTGCCAGCGTCTCTGCTGGGAACAAAGCGATCTCCGTACTCTCTGTGGGCACGAGAAGGATTTTCCGGCGATTCGGGGCCTGAGGTATCGCTCGCGGTGAGTTGTGAGTAGTTGAGGGCGGGGATGGGAGCGGGTACGAGGGCGGGGGGCGTGACGGCAAAGGCGGGATTTACGCGTTGTCTGTTCCTTCGAGGGGTGTCGTCATCGGTATCTTGATGTGCGGCGCGCAGTCGTTTGCCAAAGGGCGAGTTTTTGAGGCCGGACATGGCGCAGGACGAGGAGGGGGGCGGTGGTAACAGGTTGGCGGGGTGCGAGGAGGGGAACGGCGGCGAGAACGACGTGGATGCGGTGGGCAGGGTATTAATAAGCGAGTCGGGGAGTGGGAGCGCACAGGATGGCGGCTTGACCGACCCGGGGCAGGGGCAAAGCGAGTCGCAAGAACGGGGGAACTCAACGACGCGTCGATTACCTAACGACCCCGTCGCTCACTTTTTTAATCAGCGACGCACCACAAAAACACCAAAAAAATTCAGTAAAAAAAGATTTCGACAAATGCAGAAACAAGAGAAAGACGTGGTCATCGTGAACGTCGTCCCCCATTTCATCCTACCGGGGCCAGTCGGGTCAAGAATCGCATTCCAAGAATCGCATCTTCCGCATATTCAAGCGGAGACCGAACAACTCAGTTGCTGTGCTGCAAGAAAATGACTCGTCGTCAGTCGACGTGCTCTGGTGTAGCAACACGTACTACCCGCCGAGCTCAACGAGAGAGTGCGTGCGATGCCTACCTGACAAGCTACTCTTCTCCAGATAGCCCTTGTACGCGCGTGTTCTTGGAATCTGTGTAGTACGATGTATGCGAACGAGGTGGCACTGACGGAGGCTCGTCTTCTCCCGTAGGACGGTCTCGGCGGTGATGATCGAATTTCCAGTACTTTGCATGTCTGTTTTGCAGAAGACACGGTAATGGGCAGTGAGATAGAAGCATGACTACGTGGCGTCGTGCAGCAATTCCCACTCTGGCTGATTGGTTCATGGCGAAAATACGCCGAACTCGTCATGGTGATCTGTCATGCGGGCTTCACAAATATCGATCAAGTATCAGTCCGCCCTGACGATGGCCCTCACTGTACGGTCTCGTCTTTTACTTAGCCTCACCTAATCCCTACTATTTGCAGCCTCCAGCTTGCTCGTACCATACCCAATAACAATGTCATCGTGTTTCATCATCTATGGCTTATGATGCATGTATGAGTCTGTGGTTGGACTCGAACTGGTAGTCCATGACACCATCATCTTTTTGTACAGTCCGCTTGCAGAACGGCTGGATCCCGTACCAAGTTACAGCTCACGGAGACAATCTGCGACGCCCCTCCCCATATTCTTGCAAGTGGACAGCGCCAATTTAGTATACGTGGCCATAGAGTTCTGAGGGACGTCGTAACTGCTCCGAGTCACGATCGGCGCGAATGCAAAGCATGTAACAAGTAGTTTGTAATAGTGGCCAAAGCGATGCGATGTAGGTCCTCGATGCGTTGGACCTCGGCGTAACTAAACGATCCTCACCTGATTACGTCACAGACGCAGAATGGGAACTTTGGTTGGATTTAATCTTGAACGGAGCAGTCATGAACATCCGCGATCGGTTAGGGGCCATTTTCGCTTTCAACAGCGTGCCTACGACGATCCTATTGCTCGTCGTGTATGCTGCGATATTCATCTCCGTGCTCGTCACGGACACCCTCCCTGCAGTCCCCAAGAACACCCGGGGGCTCGACCTCGACCAGGCTTGGTGGGACCTTCACCGCGTACACGTTTTCCCTGCTGTCTTATAGTACTCCACTGACATTTTTAGACCAGGTATCTGCCAGACCACATCCGTTCAACTCTCACGCCAATGATCTCGTCCGTGATTTCATCCTTGGTCGCGTCCGAGACATAGCTTCGCGGTATCCCTACATCACGATCGAAGACGACGTCATTTCAAATGCATCGTGGACAACTAGTCGTTTCTCGACCCACCCACGCGCCGTCTACCAAGAAGGCAACAACATTCTCGTCAAAGTACCAGGCACCAACCCTGCCTATCAAAAATCTCGGGGTTACTTGCTGTCCGCTCACTATGATTCGGTATCTACTGCGCCCGGTACTACTGACGATGCGATGGGAATCGTTACGCTATTGCAGATGGTGGAGCACTTTGCAAAGTATCCTCCTGAGAAGACAGTCATATTCAATTTCAACAACAACGAAGAAGCTGGCCTCAACGGAGCTCACGCGTACGCCTAAGACTACAATTTTAGGAATTGGTACTCATCTCCCTTGCAAGTTTCTTACAGCACCCATGGGCGAATGTTTGTGACGTTTTCCTAAATCTCGAAGGCGCCGCTGCAGGAGGGTTTGTTCCATTGCTTTTCTGTGTTGCCGACATCCACCATTGATAGCTTTGACCAGTCGTCCGGTATTGTTCCGAGCCACGAACATTGCGCCGCTTTCTTCCTGGACAAGTAATCACGTCCCGCATCCACATGCCAACGTACTTCTTGCGGACTCCTTTTCACGTGGCCTCGTACGTTCCGGAACCGATTATTCGGTATATGAACAAGCAGGCTTGGACGGTCTCGATTTCGCCTTTTATAGGGGAAGAAGTCGCTATCATACTTGGCACGACTCGATATCAGGCATGGAAGGTGGCAAGAGAGCCCTATGGGCGATGATGGAAGCTACTCATGGAGCTAGTCTGGCTCTCGCAAATGATGATGCCGTCCATAAACAACGCCTTGCTCGCCAAGAGAAACCTGTTTATTTCGAACGTGAGCATGTCATAGTATTTATTATATTCTGATGTCTAAAAGCTAGCTAGTATTCGGTGCTGCTCTGGTGATCTTTTCTCTGGAATCCATGTTCATCACGAACGTGGTTTTACTCTCTACGGGTCCCATAATTCTTTTGCTCCTTGCATATTCGAAGCTTAGCATTCGACTGTGTAGAGATGTTCGACGCCGGCCTCCCCGACTCAATGGAAATGGTATTCCAGAAAGCATGACGGTTGGGGAACGGGCGTTAACAGTAATGAAAAGGTTCGGAACTGGGTGTTGGATATCAACCAAGTTCTGGGTTGCTTTGGCGATTAGCATCGGTCTTCAAGCAGCTCTGGTTGCGGGATATGTCAACTTGAATCCATTTGTACGGCGCCCCTTTCCATTCAAGGTCGATTCCTGACACATTGTCAGATTCTTCACTCTCATCCTTTCATGGTTTTCACTTCAGCCTTGTCATTGGCTTATTTGTCGACCGTCCTGGTAGTTTCCTTCCCTTGTAACATTCGCGGCATAACTTCAGCCCCGGAACAACAGAAACTCTCTGTTCTTCTACAGTTGTACAGCTTCACTTGGGTGTTGCTGGTCTTCTCCACCATTGTGCTGCGAAGTGCCGAGATAGGAAGCACCTATTTCATCACTGTCTGGAATGTATGCACTCTCCTGGGATCCATCGTTGGTCTAGTCGAAGCAATGACAAATGCACCTGGTTTTGAAGCAGAAACGCCAGAGGAGCCTCGTGCTTATGTGGGACGCGTTCATTACCAGGCTATTGGAACAGAGGATGCGGATGGACAACAATCATCAACCAGGATCGCAGAGGATCCTGAACCCAGTGAAACCACACCACTCGTCCCAAGGGAGAACTTGCATCCACCAGTACCACCCCCTGACGAAGGAAAAGGTGCAATCGGATGGTGGATATTGCAGCTGCTGCTCGTAGTTCCCTTTCCTGTCATCTTGCTGTCCCATATTTCGATCATGATCTTAGGTGGCATGAGTCAAACCCTCATAGATGGAAATAGCCCCTCCCTCAGTGAGTCTCACTCCGTGCAATGCAATATATTCTGCTTACAGGTCGATCTAGCATATAGCGTCGTGTCTCTACTCGCTCTCTTGATCATTTTGCCGATAGCTCCGTTTAGCATCAACCTTCATCGATCGTTGACGCTCCTCGTGCTTGCCATATTCGCTCTTTCGACAGCGTATACTTGGGTTGTATTCCCTTTCTCATCGAAAACACCGCTCAAAGTCTATTTCCTCCAAACTGTAGACCTCGCCACATCAGGGACGGGGACTGAACGTATAACGACGGCACTAACTGGGCCAAAACAATTTTTGGCATCTCATATCTTGCCGCAACTTCCGTCCACCTCCACCAAGCCCGTCATTTGTTACGACGCAACGGACAGGGTCGGTTTACAGACATGTACATGGGAGGTTGAGATGGACATGGCACCCTCGCCCGGAGGAAAGATCATTTCCTACGATATCGATAAGCCATGGGTATCCCGTGATCTGGATCGAACAGGGCCGAACAGTGCTCGTGTTACCGTGCAAGGTCTCAACACCCGGTTCTGCACGCTCACGTTCACGAACCGACACGTGTCCAAGTTTAGCGTCGCCGGGGACGGGAACAAGGGCGTCCAAGATGGCTACGACGTCCCTGAAAAAGGAATCAATCGGATCGAGCTTTGGAGTCGTGATTTCCATAAATCGTTCGAGGTGACGGTTGAGTGGGAGGATGGACATGCCTCGGACGACGGATTACGGGGACGGATTAGCTGTGGTTGGGACGAGTATGAGAGCGCGACGATCGGTGGGGGACGGTCTGGGGGAGCGATTCCTTCGCTGGAAGAAGTTTTGGAATTTTTGCCAGAGTGGGCGGTGGTGTCCAAGTCGACCTCGGGGCTTTTTAGTGCAGGGAGGGCGTTTTCGGTCTGACGGTCGCAGGTTTGGTGTAAACTTACAAGGTAGTCTCCCGCACTGCTGCCGCGTCGTTCTGCTTCAAATATGAACGTTTTCCTGGACCCTTTATGGGGGACAAAAATGAGAAGCCGACTCGGATTTCGGTACACTTTTTGGTAGGTCACTTCACAGAAGCAACAAATTCAAGGTCTCCGTCTCCGACGTAGCATGAAATCAGAAACCCGCCGAGTTAGATTCGCCCAATCCCGTACGTGCATGCCAAGACTACACTTGATATGCTAATCTAGAATCATAGCAGAGATTTTCATGCTATCATCACAGAGTAGTTCGCCTGCACCGTATCTGATTCCTGCAGGGAATCCAATTATTACTACACTGGTTCTGCAACGACTGCATCAATTACCATTGGAATATACAGTCCGTAAATTGCTGCTCGTCTCAGAAACCTGAATATACCATTTGTC
>JBBPMJ010000255.1:0-44196 GCA_038090255.1 Austroboletus niveus
GGTGTGGCCTGCACAGTCTCCAGATCTAAACCCCATTGAGCATCTCTGGGGTTGTCTCAAGAGGAGGCTTGTACAACATGAAAATCCCCCTAGTGGAATTCATGAATTGTGGGAGAGAGTTCAGATGAAAGAGAAGGAGAAACTTGAGGTGGAGAAGGCACCCTGCAAGATTTGCGCAGTGGTGCAGGAAGCTCTGGCAATGGGCGAGGAGAAGGGGTGTGAGGATGAGGGATTGGATAAGGAGATGGAGGATGAGAAGCAGGAGAAGGTGGACATGAATCATTACTGTCAGAAGGAACTTCAGGTAAAAGCTCAATCACTGTTTCAGGATGACCAGGGGGATTGGTCACTGGTGTGCATCCCATATGAGGGGTCAAGTGCACCAGTGCATGTTTGCATTTAGGAAATAATGTAGATAGCATGAGACAAGGTGAAAACAACATTGTTGGGGGATCTCATGAACATATTGTTCTTTGATTGCCAGGATACAGTCCCAAGTAGACCATGAGCTCAGATTTAGGGGCCAATTTGTTAGCCCACACATCCTGTGATATATGCACATAGACATCACATCCAAAGACATATAGGTGTGCTACATCTGGGGCTTCTTTGTGAAGGAGCTCATATGGTGTGTGCCAATTAAGGCTCTGTTTGGATAAACAATTGTATAAATGCACCACATGGCAGAATGAGAATTCCCACCAACTTTCTGGGAGGCAGGCATCATGGCAAAGACTCATGTGCTCAGCTCTACCATTTTGTTGTGGTGTATGGGAAGCTGAAGTATAGATTGCAATGCCCTCTCCCTGAAGCAATGCATTGAATGCTTTGGATTTGAATTCTCCTGCAAAGTCTGACATTCATTCTTTCGCTTTGGCAGAGAACTGAGTCTCCATCATTTTTAGAAAGTGGTGGGCTGCTTGCAGCGCAAGATCTTTGGTTCATAGGATAGTAACCCAGGCGGAGCCTAAGTAATCATCAATGAAGACAATAGCATACTTGTAGTGCCCATAGAAAAGGGTAGAGAATGACTTAAGGTCACAGTGGACCAGCTCAAAAGGAGCTAAGAATGGTTTCCTATTGCTAGGACCAAAGGTTCAGTTGGACAGTTTGCCCATAGCACATCCAGGACAGATACTATCCATTTTAAGAATTTCAAAGTCTTCTGGGAAGTTACGCATGTGCTTGCGCACATGTTTTAGATGATCCTTGAAAGGATGTCCAAAGCGGCAATGAACAATATCATATGTGAGATTGCCAAGATGCATGGAATGTCCCTCATCTAGTGGTAAAGCTTCAATGATATACATGTTGTGGTCATAAAGGCCAGGGATAAAGGAGGCAAGAATGCCACCATTACCATAGGTGATGTCAAGGTGTTTCATATCTCCCTTAATTCAAGCACCTGCTTGCATTAGTTGGCCAAGGAAAATGAGTTTTACACCACTGTTGGGCAAATGTTCAACATCAAATAGCTGAAATAGTCTATCCTTGTTACTGTCAGGTTACCTCCAACAAATGATAACCTTTTCAATCCCAATAATGTGTATCGTTCCAGCCACAGTGTTTACTGGGATCTGTGCTTTTCCCTTGAGTTCAAGGTAGTCCACAAAATCAGATCTCTCAGGGGTAAAATGGATTGATGCCCCAGAATCCAAGATCCATAGGTTCTTGGCCTCATGCTCATGTTTATGCTTACATCCACATCCCCCTTGATAGCTCTCATGATTTGAGGCCATACAGAGTGGTAGGAGAGTGGAAAAAGTGACACAAACCTCACAAAAAATCAATGCCATCCATGGCTTCTTTTCCCTCTGAGCTGTACAAGTCAACAATGTGTTCTTCATCAGGGAGCTCCACTAAGGAAGCTATGATGGGCCCAATGGGCTCATCATCATCATTGTACTTGTTGTCCCAACTTGTGGCTGGGGCAGAATGCATTTCCTTCCTCTTGCTAGCACACTTGTGCTTAGTGGGAGGTCAGGGAGTTTCTGCGGCGATGAAGGAAGAGGTGGCAGTGGTGTCTGCAAGGGTGGTGTCGAGCTTTCTGATCGACTTGGAAGTGGGCCGAATGCCCAACCTGTGTGCCAGGTTAAAGGCCTGGGGGATTCGAGGATTGAAAGCAGGACCTCCAGTCCCTTGGTAATGGGAAGCTGGTTGATGGGCCAGCAAGCGAGGGTCAATGGTGGCAGGGAGGGCATTGGCAGACATGTGGATGACTGGAGCTTGCTCCAGCCAAGTCAAGGAGGCTATCTCAGCAATGTAGGCAGTGTCTTTCTTCTTCTGCTTATGGTGCTTCTTTTTCTCCTTGTCAGTGGCAGGAGGAGCAGTAGCCCCAGCCACTGGCTGCTGCTGTCCTGAGGTGGACGGCTGTTGCTGCTGCTGCTGCTGCTGGAAAGGGGGTGCCTTGCTCTGCTCATTGCACTTGACAGCACTGATCTTGTTGACCTGGTGGCCCTTCCCCTGACTCTGGAGACCCTTGGTCTCCCAGCTGTGCTTCAGCACAGCACCTATCTTCACAACTAATGGATCCTTTGGTTTGTGGATTGTAGAATCGACCTGGGAGGTAAGATTCTGAATTGTGACATCATAGATATTTGATATCTTTGCCAGCAACATCATGCCAGCGATCCAAAGTTGGTGAGATGCAGAACAGGGTTGGAGTTGGCAGAAATGGTGTGAGCTAGGATCTTCTTGAAGATGACATAGGCAGACGAGATTGTCTGCTTGTCATACTCAGCAGCGAAAGCATCATAGAGTTTCTTGGCAGTATTGTAGGACTCAAACTTGGCCTTGATGGCCAGCGAGACATGGGACAAGATAGTCCCACACAGGCACATCAGCATTGTGCCATTTCAGGTAGTTTTGGACCAGAGTTTGGTCCGTGTTGTCCAGTGGGGCCAATGGGGCATACTTGGCGAGCTTTTTGAATGATGGGATCCTCAGACAAGCACCCATTTGCTGCCAAAATGATATGTCATCCTCAGTCTCATCTTCCACAGAGTCCTTGCCATCATGCTTCAGTTTCAAAGACCTCATAGACTAGGGGAATCGTCAGCACAATGACCAGCCTACAAAAGAATACAAACCTCGGCTTTGACAACTCCCTTGAGCACATCCAACACCTCTTCCCATACATTTTGAAATGAATCCATCTTGGTTTCTATCTGCTTTCCATCATTGTTGTGCAACAGCTTCATTTCTAATCACATATACCTAATGTCAGTAGCAAGAAAAATGCCAAGGCACGATGCACCCAACACCAGACAGTTCAACACATCCACACATGCCCGAACATCCTGTAGAGGACTCCCTACAGTCTTTAATCTGGACACATACAATTTCCCCCGGAGATTCGTTACCTGTTGTTGCAATTAGACGAGGACGCAAAGTTGTGTTCTGCGCCACTGATCCGGCAAAGCAGGTGTTCCAGGTCGGGCTCCAGCATCATGACCTGGGTCTGAATTCTGTCATGTCTTCTTCAGGCACCAACTAGCGTGACCGAATATCGTGTACCGTCTCTTGCAAGGCGGTGATATGGTCCTAAGAAGTTCGCATAAGAATTCGTTCAGCGTGACAAAAAAAAACTGCGAAAAACGGGAACCTTGGCGGGCTGGCGTGGGGTAAAAGTTTAGCTAAGGCGCATGACATTTTGCTGATGCACCATGGTGTGAAGGTTGGATATGTCTGACTAACTGGGCTGATACATACCCACTACGCAGCATCTGTTATGCGAACTTATTCCCATACACCGGATATGTTATGGCATCTTTTTGGTCTTGCCTGAGGTGCTGTATTTACATCGGAAAACTAGATTACGAATATATTGCACTTTCAAAGTCCTACATGAATGAAAGGAAGCCACTCCGAAAACGGTTCACCCTTGTCACGAAGACCTACGACGGCATCATGTAATGCTTCTGCGGCGTTTCGGTGATCCGGGATTCCATCATCCTCCAGAAGTCGCTTATACACATCTCTTGCTACCGCCGGTGCAAGCGTATCACTGATTGCCCACATGCTCCCGACGACTCCTCCGTACCCAGCAAACAGCATCCCAGCAGATATGTGGATGGCCTCGTCAGAAAGTATCTCGTCTCCTGTGGCCGTCTCACATGCAGAGAGAAAGGCAAGTCCACCACGCGGACGTGACAACGCAACGATGTCGGATACACGTAGCCGTCGCCTATCAGCAAGACAGAGCCCACTGGCAGTCGGGTTCTGAGTATCTTGAGCGCCGTGGCATGCAAAATGGACCCAGTCGGACTCCTTCATCAAGGAGAGTACTTCCTCCACCGTTCCTGTGCTAGACTCCATGAGAGAAATTCGCCCTGGTTCGCAGTTCCTGATGACTGCTCTGATGTGTTGTAACTCGAGGTCCACGCCAGGAAGTGTTTTTAGACCGTCTGACGCAGGCTGATGGACAGCAAGAAATCGGACATCTTTGCGTGAGGTGAAATCAGTTGCTGGAGGGGGTGCAAGAATACTCAAAGTGGGGATGTACGAAGAGACCACAAAGTCGGATAATTTTTGACCAGGTTCCGAGTCCTGTGTACCATAAAGACCGGCAGCATGAATTGGGAGGAACGTGAAAGGTCCAGTGGGGCACCAAAATATACGTGATAAATTTCCGGGGGTCTGTTACACGACAAATCGATGCGTCAGTAACGAAATAAGCTGGCGTAATGTCACATACCGAGAAGGCCAGAGCATCCAGGACGGGTTTAACGACATTATTCCATAACACCGATAGTATGGATTTCCACTGATGATTTTGCCATTCGAACTTAGGCTTCCCTATTCTTCCCTCAGATAGTACACAACGATGACGACCAACCAATCCTTTGAGTGTATTCTGAAGTCCACTGGACCTCCCAAGAGTGAACTGGGGGAGGGGGACATGAATCACTTGCTCCATGTCAGCAAGAATAATCAACGCATCACAGCGCTTTTCAGCAGCATTAAGAACCACTAGTGGACCAGTGTGTGCTGAAGCGCGAAGTCGCGAAAATTCTTTTCGAAGAAGAAAATGCTCAAAGCCAGGGAACCTCCGAATTTCCTGCAGTAGCTTATCTCGCTCGATAGCGACGTCACGGTGTCTGTCGGCCTGTTTTTGTAGTGTATCGCTTTCAGCATCTTCTGCGCGTTGCATCTCCTCCGACAGCAAAGATATCGATTTTTCACGTGTAACACTAGCATGCTCCAATTTAGCTGATAGCCGTCGAAGCTTACGAGCATGATCGGGATGGGCACCCAGCAGTTCGTCATACGAATTGCGGAGCTGATAAAGATCTCCCCAGACTATTGATCGACCTTGCTCAAGCCATTCGACCGCAATTTCGGGCAAGCCTGAGTCAAGAGCTGCTGCTGCCGCTTCCCGCACAATACCGGTGGCTTCGATGAGTTCCCGATAGCGGTCTGTAAGAGAAAGGCCAGCCCATGCAAGCTGAGGCAGTATGCTGATAGCTGCAGCATACGCATTAAGAAGTGAGTGGTGGCTCAAGCCACGAGCACATTCGGCCCATTGACGGCAGGCTCTAAGCCGAGTACCAGCCGGGCCCATAGAGGCAAGTGCGGAAGACGAATACAGAAGAATGGCTTCCTCGAGGTCATTAACTTCCCCCAGGCGACTGAAACGAACACCCAGAGCATAGCCGATTTGGCTAAGACGAATAGATTTTTCAGGGTGTTGATTGGGCGTGAGCTCGACAGCATCCCTGAGCATCGAAATAGCATCCTGGAGGTCACTGACTTCCCCCAGGTGTTCGAAACGAGTCAATAAGGCATTTCCAAGGGTGTAGAGACAAAGAGGTTTGTCGGGGTGTTGATTGGACGAGAGCTCGGCAGCATCCCTGAGCACCGAAATAGCATCATGGAGGTCACTGACTTCCCCCAGGTGACCAAAACGAGTCTGTAGGGCATTCCCGAGGTTGTTGAGAAGAGTATGTTTCTGAGGGCTTTGATTGGGCTTGAGCTCAACAGCGTCCCTGAACGTCGAAATCGCATCCTGGAGGTCACTGACTTTACGCAGGTGATAGAAACGAAATAATAGGGCAAGGCCGAGGTTGCTGAGACAAGAAGGTTTGCTAGAGTGTTGATTGGGCGTGAACTCAACAGCATCCCTGAGCCTCGATATAGAATCATGGAGATCACTGACTTCCCCCAGGCGTTTGAAACGGCTCCATAGGGCAACGCCGAGGCTGTCAAGACAACCAGGTTTGTGAGGGTGTTGATTGGGCGTGAGCTCGACAGCATCCCTAAGCCTCGAAATCGCATCCTGGAGGTCACCGACTTCCCCCAGGCAACCGAAACGAATCAGTATAGCATTTCCAAGGTCATGGAGATGAGCCGATCTGGATGGGTGTTCAATGGGTGTGAGCTCGACAACATCTCTGAGCTTCGAAATGGCATCCTGGAGGTCACTGACTTCCCCTAGGTGATTGAAACGATTCCGTAGAGCATTCCCGAGATTGAATAGATAAGCAGGTTTGTCAGGATGTTCATTGGGTGTGAGCTCAACAGCGTCCCTGAGCCTCAAAATAGCTTCCTGGAGGTCGCAGACTTTCCCCAAGCGATGAAAACGAGCCCGTAGGGCATTCCCGAGGCTGCTGAAACAACCAGGTTTGTGAGGGTGTTGATTGGGCATGAGCTTCACAGCATCCCTCAGCCCGGAAATAGCATCCTGCAAGTCGCTGACATCCCCCAGGCGATCAAAACGAGTCCGTAGGGCACTCCCGAGTCTGGAGAGATGGCCAGGTTTGTAATGGTGTTGATCAGGCACGAGCTCGACAGCATTCCTGAGGGTCGAAATAGCATTATGGAGGTCGCTGACTTCCCCTAGGCGATTGAAACAAGCCAGTAGGGAATCCCCGAGGTTGGAGAGACAAACCGATTTATGAAGGTGTTGATCGGGCGTGAGCTCGACAGCATCCCTGAACCTCGAAATAGAATCATGGAGGTCGCTGACTTTCCCCAGGTGATCAAAACGACTCCTTAGGGCTTTCCCGAGGTTGTTGAGACGACTAGGTTTGTGAGGGTGTCGATTGTGTGTGAGCTCGACAGCGTCCCTGAGCGTCGAAATAGCACCCTGGATGTCACTAGCTTCCCCCCGGCGCTCGAAACGAGTCCGTAGGGCATTCCCGAGGTTGCTGAGACGACTTGGTTTGTCAGGGTGTTGGTTAGGCGTGAGCTCGACACCATCCGTGAGCCTAGAAATGGCATCCTGGAGGTCACTGACTTCCTCCAGGCGTTCGAAACGAGTCAGTAGGGCGTTGCCAAGGTTGGAAAGACAGCCAGGTTCGTCAGGGTGTTGATTGGGCATGTGCTCGACAGCATCTGTGAGCCTAGAAATGGCATCCTGGAGGTCACTGACTTCCCCCAGGCGATCGAAACGAGCCAGTAGGGCACCGGCAAGGTTGCTGAGACGACTAGGTTTATCGTAGTGATAATCGGGACTATGCTCCGTAACGTTCCTGAATCTCGTAATCGCATTCTCAAGATCGCTCACCACCCCGAGATGCTTGTACCGATAGAGGAAAGCAGCCCCAAGATTTCCCAAGTTTGCAAGATACCGCTCTCCCCAAGGTGAACTGAGTTGGAGAGAACATTCCAGAAAGAAAATTGATTGTTGAACATCCTCGATGTCGCCAAACCGTTCGAACCGGCGCAACAGATTGACACCCAGGTCGAATGGATCCATGTCTGTGACACCTTGTCCAAGATTGTGTTGGCGGGAATCATCATCCTTTTTATGTTTTGAATTCAATCGGAGCATGAAGACAGCGACCCGCTTCTCGTGACTCTCTGGAGGCGAGAGGCCTATGGCTTTCTGTAAAAATGTCTCGGCCTGGGCTGCGTCGAATTCCTGTCTCTCCTTTACGAACCGTACCAAATGCACTGTAGCCAGTTGGATCAACATGCATGGTCGATCAGGGTGTCCAGCAGGACGCTCATCCAGAGCATCACGATATAAGGAAATGGGGACCTCGAAGGAGAAACCAGCGCCGTGAACCTGACAATAGACGAATTTTGATGTGGCCAGGTTTGACTGAGCGGCCGCATGACAAGGATGGTCTGGCGGACAGAGACGCAACGCATGTTCAAATTGTTCAATAGAACGTTCAAGATCCCGCCGTTCCCCGTGTTTTCGGTAACGTGAGAGGGCGGCATGGCCGTTGTTTGTAGCTTTTATTAATTCACCTTGTGATTCGGTTGTCGACTGGGTATACATTAATTTACAGTAGTAGTGTGACCGATCGCGTACTTACAGATTGAGGATGACAGACAACGTCTTTTGGGGCCAATATTTCATCGTATATATGCATCCTTCTACCGATTGCAGCTAAGAGGGATGTACAGGGAGATACAATATCCCCATCCTTCGGAAATAAAGTGAACGCTGCGACAGTATCAGTCTTGAATTGTTGCCCAAATGATTCACTCACGAAGCGCCTTTTCGTTATATTCCAGAAGTTGTTTGACAGTGATCGTCAGATCTCGAAGCTCCTCTCCACGCCCCAGCATTGGCTGTAATTCGAAGGATGCGTATATCATGAAGCCAACTGTAGCAGACAGTTCGGATGGTCTACAATCTGTATTAGAACAAAATCGAGTACGAGAAACGACCACCGACAATGGAATTTGCTCATCCCACTCGACGGTGTCATCGTCCACCGAGACACGCTTATTCTCCGTTCTCCATTCATAACCACTGTGACAGACGATAGCATAGAATCCAGCAGGGATTCGCCTGAGGCCCAGGGCGGCGTCTGTGATCCGAATATCTGCGTCGACGTTAGCAAACTCGAGAAAACGTGTAGATAAACGAACTTCGTACTCGTGATAACGGTTTCATTACACTCATCTGTCTGTACTCCAGGAGGGGCCGAGGAGTGAGATACGCCATGTGGAAAATCTTTATTTCCGGGTGGCTCTGTGTTTTCTTGTTCGACGTTAGAAGGCTGGTATTATGTACAGAGAAATGGAATTCGCACTCGTGATCACCGTTTCTTCACACTCGTCCATTTGTACACCAGGAACCGTTGAGGAAGAGGATGCGACCTGCGGCTGATCTTTATTTCCGGGTGATTCTTTGTTTTCTTGTCCGACATAAGAAAATTTGTAACGTGTAGACAAATGTAATGCGCACTCGTTTTTTCACCGTACTCGTCTGTCTGCAGAGGCGCAGAGGAAGGGGAGGTGTCTTGCGGTTTCTCATTACTCTTGGGCAGTTCAGTAAGGTCATTGTCAGAGAGTTTGCTGAAAATACAGCTTATTGCCATTGAGAAGGCTGTCTGGAGATATCACACATTTACACACCGGGAACTCCAGAATTTTAAGCCCTTCAAAATATAATTGAAAATTAAATTAGACAATAAAATAAAATAAGTGCCGCTTTTGTCAGGCTTAAAATATTTTACAACAGCAACCCCCAGAATCTATCCGGATAAGATAATACGGTTTATCTAGCTACAATTAACTAATAACAAAAGATAAACTTATCAGTTGGTTTGAATTAACTATTATGCTGACAAAAATGGCGCACGTTTTATTGTTATTGATATGATATTATTCTGCATTTGATATTATTAATTTTTGTCTCAGGCTTATAAGGCAATTAGAAAAGTATTTTTTTTTATTGCAGCGTTTAAGTAAATGGACGGAAGGTGGGCAGAATGTGGCAATATGGCAGGCACACACTGGGCATTGGTTGCCCACTTAGACTGAGTGTGCCGCCTGGTATTAGCCATAATACAATGATGCGATATGTACATATACATTCACAATATATTTTTCAGTACACACAATGTGGGGGAGACAAGAGTTAAATATACTTCTCAGGTTCCAAGGAGCAGCCAGTGCAAAACTCTATTGAGGCATTTCATCACATCTGTTGTCAGTGTGACGTTTGAGTGAATCTGCATGACTAAAGTTTTTCTGACAGTATCAGCATTTGTGTAGTACTAGAGAGGCAGCATGTACTGTTTCATAGTGTCATCGGCAATTGTGCAAGCGTGTAAAGGAGTGATTGCAGAGATCGCACAAGTAGTGTTCACTGGCAGTGATGACAATTGTGCCAGTATGGATGTTGGGGAGTGTGTGATGATGATGGGGAGACCCAGTATCATGAGATGTACTGCTTCTGCCATTTGCTCCAGAGGCATGCATCGTCAATGCAGGAGGTGCATGTACAACGTGCTGTGGATTGGGGGACATGTGATAGTAGGATTCCACAGTTGAGCAAGAGTGTGCTGGTGAAGTGGGTCTCATTGACGAATAGAGCTGGTAAGCCTGAGATAGGGTGGGAATGAACTGCTGCTGCTGAGCAAGATGGGGGTGATGTCAAGACGCCTGGCCTAGATGGGGTGACACATATGAGCTTGATGGGGAATTAGTAGAGTGGTATTGCTTGATGGCAGCTCCCTGAGCAGAGGTCACATAATAGGAGTGATGGTTGTCAGGTAAGCTATATGTGGCATATGATATATATGGGTGCTGGGTGAAGTTTAGATGCACTGTCATGAAATGCTGGATGCAAATCTGATTCAGACTTGTATTTTGCCACAGTAACAAATGTGAGCCCCAAGTATTCCTGAAAGTGGCTCTGCATCAAGCCCTCCAGCAAACAGTGCATGGAGTCCACAACTAAATGCTAGGCCGGATCCTAGTATAGAAGTCACCAAAGAGTTGACCAACATACTCCATGTTGAACAAATAACCAGCTCCACTCAACAAGTGACAATGTGTCTCTGTAAGCTTTGGCATGAGCACACAAGATATCTTTGTCATGGAATCTCCAATTGTCCGATTTGAAATCTGATCTACCAAGCATAGACAAGTGAAAAACAGTGACAGGCACTACAATAGAAATGGCTACTAGTGCCAGCTAGCTGCACTGTTTTTTTGGCAGCTGGGAGATCACAGACAACACAAGCAATTGCAGATCAAGTGAGGCAGCTTCTGTGGGAGGCTATGCAAGAGATTTGGATGCCCCTTTCCCAGCTGTCCAGTAGATCGTCAATCAGTGGATCAAGGAAGTAGTTTAGCCTGTTGCCTGACAGCTCCTGTGGACTGGGGATGATGCCAGCGAGATACATATTTTCAGGTTTATATTGAATGGCCAGAAGTAAATTCAGGCATGCACATGAGATAATGTCACAAGAAGTTGTAGCATTATGCTGAAGATTTCCTTCGACATTGAAGAAGTCAATGTTTAAGGAGAACAAGTAGCAGCCTTCACTTCCACAGTCTATGAATAACTTTTGGCCACAAGGACCCTTGAATGTGCATACAAATTGAGTGTCCTACACATCTTTGACTGCAGGATTCGGTCTCAGAACACTTGAAATGAAACTATCACATGGTTTGTCCATGAGATCTTCTAAATCAGGTCTTGTCAACAACCCTGCAAGATAATTGTGGAAGTGGTGATAAACAAAGGTCTTGATTGGAGTTCGGCAGTCTTGAGGATCACTGACAAGAATGGTGCTGCAAATGTCATCCTTCACATGGAGTCTGTTTGTACAGTGAAGTGGATAGAAGACAACTCCCAATAAGATTTGTGGTTCATAAGTGCAACTGCATGAAGAACAGACTGCATAGGTGGTCATATGGCCTTCAAGATTAAATCAAGATAATAATATGGTCTTTATAGTCTTTGGGATTTGCATGAGGGTCCACTTACAAAGAGCTTTTGAGCCAGGTTGGATCAAATTAAACACAAGAGTAAGGATGATTAATACAGTGCTGAGTATGAAATCACCACATGCACAACTGAGATCAAAGAGGACCACCATGACAATGCCAAGAAAATTAGATACTTGGGATATTTTGTCACAGTGGTCAATGGGGAGGTCAAAGTGATGAGCTAGATAAAGTAAAAATCAGTGAATTGTCTGGTTCCAAAATCAGATCAAATTACAAGAATCATACTTGACTACAGTCAGAGACCTGGTCACCTCAGAAGAAGTGAGCCACATATCTAACTGGTCGCATAATGCCACAAGCTATTTCCTCCACTCAGTAACTGAGGTTACTTGTCATTTCACATTGGATAAACATTGTTTAGTAGCCAACAGCTGAGAGCAAAGTTGATGGTGTTTGGATGGCAATGGCAATGAAAGATGTTGCTCAATTTGATTGACTTGAAGCTCAATTTTATCCAGCACTTCGTGAACAATCCTTGTATGACAGTGTCTCTCCTTCTGGAGACCAGAACTACTGTAATAATGTCAGGTCTGTTCACCACAGAAGCAAAACAAAACACACTTGTATTCTTTCCTACCAGAGTCTTTTTCCTATGTAGGTGAAGGGCTGGTACACATTAGCAATGACAAAAGACAAATCAACTGATGCACACACCTGTCCCTCAGGGAAGTATTGACAATTGAATTGGCTACTCTGTTGAGTGTTAGAAAACATCAAAAACAGATGTAGACAGTGGCTTATCTGTTACTAGAGATCTGGTCAAAAGTACTAGCTGCTTCGCTAACATCTGAAGACTGCATATTTTGATGAGAAGTTGAAGAAGCACTGGCAGATGTCAATAGGTCTCAAAGACAGATGAAGGTGGGCACTGTTATAATTCGTTGGGCCCCTCTTTCTTTTTCTCTCTTCACTTACCATGTATGCCGAAAGGACCTTGACCCTCGCTGTTCGAGCTCCGCTTGGGTTCTTTCTTTTCACCATTGTTTTTGCAATACCACTTACTTATTTAGTGTGACTCATCCATAGCTGTATTACCAACACTTATCCGATGCCATCGCATCTGCTCTATAGTGACTTAGCTTCTTTGCAATTCCATTGCTTTCTATCACTGACTCACCTTCTTCCATTTGACCTACCCTTAACCATTTGGTTTGCATATATAAACCTTTGATACTCAGGTGTATTTGCTATCTTAGACCTCCTGCAATTTACCTAGTATCTTGGAGTTGCTCTCAAGTCACCCAGTTCTCATCCTACTGTTGAGTGGATGCTCCCTTAGAACCCTCGATCCGTTGCTAGTCCTGTGATGTCCCCAAGACCCATTGATCCCTTGGTCCTCAACAGTCCTCAGAACCTCTGCCAAGGAAGACCCTTAAGCAGACTCCCCTTCAAACCAATGCCCCTCGACCTGTCAGCTATACAGCGACAGTAAGCCCTTGAATCTCTGCAGGCCTACACTTGACCATGTCGAGCATAACAAAAGGTCTAAGATCTCCATTGATCAGCTATCATCACATAAGCCTCCATCATTGCCTACCAATGCCCCAGAAACCCTAGACCCTATCCCAACTTCATGTCGAGAAGAAAAACCCTTGACTTATTGCACACCAATGAACCCTCTTCAGAGAACCCCAATGACACTGATGAAGATCTTGTCATCCCTCAACAACCTGAGGACTTAGAACTTGTCCATTGACTTTCTGCAGCACTTAGTATCCCTAGAGTACCCATCCCACCGTCCCCAACCCCAGTCCAATGCCAACCAGTGTTTACTCTGTCCCCACTCCCAGCTCAGGTCACCATGTTGACCAAATCCACTGAACTCTGCCTCAGAGCCCTCAATGACTTTGATGGCTCTGATGCTGAAGTCATGTCCTGGTTATCCACCGTTCAAACTTACCTCATCATAAACAAGGCCATTTATAATGATGACAACAAGAAAATTGCCTATGCCCTATCCTATATGAGAAAGGGCTCAGCCGCCATCTGGGCCTCTACCTTTCTAAAGGAAGCCATCACTGCCAACTCCTTCGAGATGTTCGCTGACTTCCTTGTCAAATTCAAGAGTGCTTTTGAGCACCAGGACACCAAGAATCAGGCCATCAACTGGCTCCATTCAGAATGCCTCATCTCCAAGAAAAACAAATCTTACAGTCCTGAACTCACTCGGCACATTGCTGAGTTTAGAAACAACATTGCCCTCTCAGATATCACTGATCAGAATGTCCTGATCAACTACTTTGCTGCTGGAATCCCCCCTCCCCTCTCATGCTGCATCCTTTCCATGGATACAGTCCCCACCAAAATTGATGAGTGGTACTCAAAAGCCATTCACTTCCAAGTCCAGAATGACCATGCACAAACCATTGTCAACCAACACTGTACCCACTCCACCCCCACATACCAGTCCTACCAGACTCCCTCCATCCCCACCCCTTTCCAGAAAACCCGTGATCCCGATGCCATGGATGTTGATGCGGTCAATATCCCCAGACCCCCTAAGCTAATTCCTGAGGAGTGGGAGCAATGCTTCAAAGAAGGGCATTGCCTATGCTGCAGGCAGAAAGGCCAGCGAGCCGATGCTTGTGGAAAGTACTCCAAGACTTTGGTCAAACAAGTTGAACAGGTCAATGACAACCTCCCCAAACTCCAAACCTGCGACGACGATGACAACAACCTCACAGTTCGTCATGTCCAATTCATCCTTCCCTCCAAGAAGGATTTTTAGAACGGAGACCTCGACCGACGCAGGACTCTTCTAAAATACAATGTGTAACTGTACCTATGCTGCCTGATTCAATGCAAATCCCTGTTCAAACCATTGTACCCTTGCACATGTTGAAAACTGTCGACACTCATGCCCTCATTGATAGTGGCACCAATATCTCTTGCATTGATTGAGGCTTTGTTCACAAAAACAAGCTCCCCACCACCCGACTCCCCTCCCCCCTATTGCGGTTGACAGAACCTCATCCTTGACCTCCCCTGATTGAAAGCCGTCAACCCCACCATTGACTGGTTTGGTCAGACTCTCTCCATCAATGAATCTACTGACCAATCCAAGGAGCTTTACATGCTTCACAAGGTCAGCTTGAACCAATACAAACCCATTTTCAACAGTTCAAGCCCTCCCCTCAATCCCCTCGCCACGTTCAAGTAGACTCTGTTTATGATGAACGCCTCTATGAATACCTTGACTATGAGATGGAACCACAATACCTCCACTGCACTTGTGACAATTACACTGTCAACCACATCATCCAATGTGGTTATCACTTTATCACCAAGGGCGATCCCCTCATCACCAAACTCATGAACTCTATCAAGTTGGCCATGGCTGCTGAAAAAGCCAAACCTAAGGTTACCCTTCCCCCTGAATACTCTGATTTTGCCTCCATCTTCTTGAAAGAAGCCATGGACCATGTACCCCCCTCACACCCCTATGATCACGAGATCAACCTTGACAAATCTTTCATACCCAAAGTCGGAAAGATTTATCCCCTCTCTCCAGATGAGCATAAAGCTATGGAAGCTTTCCTCGACGAAAAATCTTGCTTTGGGCAAGATATGCCCCTCGAATTTCCCTCAAGCCTTCCCATTCTTCTTCATCAAAAAGAAGGATAGTGGACTTCATCCATGTCAGGATTACTGGTATCTCGACAAACATATGGTTTGTGATGCCTATCCCCTCCCTGTAGTCTCCAACCTCATCGACAAACTCCGTGATGCCAAGGTCTTCACGAAGTTCGATGTTTGATGGGGCTACAACAATGTCCAAATCAAAGACAGACATCAATGGAAAGCTGCCTTTATTACCCATAAAAAACTCTTCCAACCAACCATAATGTTCTTTGGTCTCACCAACTCTTCCGCTACCTTCCAAAGGTTTATGAACAACTTCTTCCACAATATAATTGCTGAAGGATGGCTTGTCATCTACATGGATAATCTCCTCATCTTTTCCCCTGATGAGAAAACCCACACTGAGCGAACCAAGCATGTCCTCCAGCACATGAAGGAACTTGATCTTCACCTCAAACTCAAGAAATGCAACTTCACCTCCAAGGAAGTAGAGTATCTCAGAATAATCATAAAACCCAGTCAACTTGGCATGGACCCTGTTAAACTCAATGGAATCGCATCCTGGCCCACTTTAGAGAAGCTTTGCAATGTCTGCTCCTTTCTCGGCTTTGCCAACTTCTATCGTCACTTCATCCTGGATTACTCCTCGGTAGCCCACCACCTCATCAATCTTATCAAGAAACCAGTCCCTGGGCCTGGTCCACTGAATGTCAAATGTCCTTTGACCAACTCAAAGAACTATTCCTCACCTGCCCAGTCTTCCAACTCCCCAACCTCTCCGCTCCATTTGCTATTGCAACGGACACCTCCAAGTTTACCTCTGGCACTATCCTCCTTCAGATGGATACTAATGGAGATTGGCACCCCTGTTCCTATCTCTCCCAGTCGTTCTCACCTGCAGAATGAAACTACGATATCTATGATCAGGAACTCCTCGCTATCATGTGAGGCCTGAAGTCCTGGCACCATTACCTTCATGGCAGCTCCCACCTGATCCAAGTCTTCATGGACCACAAGAACCTGACCTACTTCCAGTCAGCACAGAACCTCAACTGCCAACAAGCCCATTGGCTCCTTGACCTCACAGATTTCGATCTGACCATAATCCACATCCCTGGTAAACTCCTTGCTGGCCCTGATGCCCTCTCTCGCCACCCTGATCTCATCCCCTCAGACGACGCTGACAATGAAGGAGTTACCCTCCTTTCCCCATCCTTGTTTGTCAACATTGTTGATGCCATGCTCCAGGAACACATCTCATCTCATTCTAAGATGGATCCCTTCATTCTCAAGGCCCTTCATTCTCTTGATGGAACCATTCCCCCAGCCTTTTGATCTTGCCTGTTCAACTGGCAATACAAAGACAGCATCCTTACCTTCCAAGGATGTGTCCATATTCCCCCCGATGATTCTCTCTGGCGCTCCATCCTCCAGTGCTGCCATGACCACGAGACCACTGGTCACCCTGGTTATCTCAAGACCTGTCAGCTTGTTGCCACTGAATTTTGGTGGCCAGGTCTTGCTCAATATGTACAAAAGTACATTGAAGGTTGTACCTCATGTCAACAACACAAGGCCAACACCCACCCCACAATCACTCTGCTCACCCCCATTTGCTCCTTGTGCATCCACCCCTTCCAGCAGATCTCGTGCGATCTAATCACCAACCTCCCTGAATCCTCAGGATTTGATACTCTCTTGATCATGGTTGACCATGGCCTTACTAAGGGGGTAATTCTCTGCCCTACCAAGAAAACCATCACTGCCGAAGGGGTTGCAGCCCTCTTTTTCCACAAAGTCTTCCTCCGATTTAGTCTTTATGACAGAATCATCTCAGATCAAGGTCCTCAATTCGCCTCCACCTTTGCCAAAGCATTGGGAAAAGCTCTCAACTATTCCCTCATGCTCTCCACCGCATACCACCCCCAGACTGATGGTGAAACTGAACAGGTCAACCAGGAAGTCAAGACCTACCTGCATATCTTTTGCGGAAGTAACCCCACCACATGGTCCGAACTCATTCCCCATGCTGAGTTTGCTCACAATCACCACCCCCATTCTGTCACTGGACAGACCCCATTCTATCTCATGATGGGATATGAACCCCGCACCCTTCCCTTGGTTATCACCAACTCTCACATCCCCACCATTGAGGACCACCTCAAATTCCTCATTGCTGCATGTAATGAAGCCCTTGCTGCCCATGAACTCGCTTGCCAAGTCATGGCATCCTGAAACCACCACTCCTTCACCCCTTTTACCAAGGAAACCCAAGTCTGGCTCGAAGCCAGAAACCTCAAATGCTCCGTTATCAATCCAAAGTTTGCCCCAAAACACGAAGGACCCTTTACCATCGTCAAGGTGCTATCTCACATCCCCTACGAACTGTGCCTCCCACGATTGTGGAAAATCCATGCAGTGTTCCACATGTCCCTCCTATCCCCCTACTGCGAAAACCCCATTCATGGGCCAAACTACCCCTCCTCACTGCCTGACCTTATTGATGGACATGAGGAATATGAAATTGAGAAGATCATCTGCCATTGCGGACCTCTGTGTTTTCATTCCTTCCTGATTCAATGGAAAGGATATACTGCTGAAAAAGACTCCTGGGAACCCAAACAGAACCTATGGAACTCCAGCCCCCTCCTCAATGACTATAAACATTGTCACTCGATCTCCTCAGTCTCCAACCCAACCACACCCCTCACAATCATGTTCATCACCCTCTCTGCACTCTCTCCCACCCCCAGTAATGTTCCCTCTGACATCGCCAAAGCTGGCTGGTCCACTACCAACCCCGCCAACAACCCCCTTGAACTCAATGATCCCTCTGCCCCTGTACCTCCCCCTTCCCTGATCCAATGCCTTCGCAATGACACAGAAGGCATCTCCCCTGCATGGCATGGCTTTAGCTGGACTAACCCTGAACCCCTTGTCCCCATTATGATACCCATTCCCCTTGCTCAATGAATCTCCAATTGCCCCACTTATCTCCTGTTGACCATATCCCCTGCTGCCCTACCCAACCACCCCACACCCCTCGATGATGACCTTACCACTGCCATTGCCATGGAACTCTGAGACTCCAGTCTTGCCATGGCGCTTGACACCCACATGAAACCCCACTCCCCCTTCGCCCTCATGTATTGCCTCTTCCTAACAAACTCCCGTATCACCATCTCCACTGCCACCCCTACCGCCTCTGCTATGCAAGCACTGGCCAACCTCCATATCTGTCATCTCCACCAGACCCTGGAAAATGACCTCATCCAACTGATGCACCAGTTGGATATGACCGACTTCATTATCGACATCGATCAATATCTCCAGAACCTTGCCATTACTGGCAACAACCATGTCTCCACCCCATCCACATCCTCCGAACCGCTCTCTGCCCAAGAAGTCGCTGCCCTAGATCATGCTGACGACTACTGGGCTGGTAATCAAGGAGTCTGGTCTCTTCCTCCAAACTACCCTCACTATCATGAGGCATGTTATCAATGCCACCACCTCGAGCATCGCCGTCCCCTTTGCCTGTTCTATCAATGCCCCATCTGCCATCAACAATTCCCAGGACATCCACAACAAGCATGTCCCATGTGCCCATGAACCCCTTGCATGTTCGCCTCCTCCTCCTTGGACTCATTGATGCACCAATTCCCCTATTCCTTGCACTCCTCCTCCTCGTGCCATGGCCATCCCATCCCATTTGGATGACACCCCAATGTTCAGATCCCTTGTCGGATCTCCACCCCCCCTACCTCTCCACTGGCAGTGGATGACTATGAGTTCTTTGTCAGCACTGAAGCTGATGACAATGAGACTGGGTCTCATTGAGGTGACTACTAAGGTTTTGTCACAGTCTCACCCATATAACGGGGGTAATGTTATGATTCATTGGGCCCCTCTTTCTTTTTCTCTCTTTACTTACCATGTATGTCAAAAGGACCTTGACCCTTGCTGTTCAAGCCCTGCTTGGATCCTATCTTTTCACCATTGTTTTTGCAATACTGCTTACTTATTTAGCGTGACTCATCCGCAGCTGTATTACCAACACTTATCCAATGCCATCACATCTGCTCTGTAGTGACTCAGCTTCTTTGCAATTGCATCGCTTTCTATCGCTGACTCACCTTCTTCCATTTGACCTACCCTTAACCATTTGGTTTGCATATATAAACCTTTGATACTCAGGTGTATTTGCTATCTTAGACCTCCTGCAATTTACCTAGTATCTTGGAGTTGCTCTTGAGTCACCTAGTCCTCGTCCTACTGTTGAGTGAATGCTCCCTCAGAACCCTCGATCCATCACTAGTTCTGTGACGTCCCCAAGACCTGTTAATCCCTTGGTCCTCAACAGTCCTCAGAATCTCTGCCAAGGAAGACCCTTGAGTGAACTCCCCTTCGAACCAATGCCCCTCAACCTGTCAGCTGTACAGTGACAGTAAGCCCTCAAACCTCTGCAGGCCTATGCTTGACCACATCAAGCATAACAGGCACTCACTTATTACCAAGAGAAATCCGTCCAATAGCATTAGCCAGTTTGTCAACATCAGGAGGCCAGAAATCAGGAAGATTTTTGGCGGAGAACACCTGTGCTTGATATTCATTGTGAGATACCCATAACTTGCTTGATTGGGAATCTAAATCGGAGCCATGGTCATGGAGGGAGGAGGCCAAAAGCGCAGTGGAGAAAGCTTCTAAATCAGACTGAGTTGTGGATAAGCAAGTTCAGGAGTGATTTCCTGAAAGGTGTTTGATTAGCCAGGTTAAGCACTGCCATCCTAGACTAAAGAACCTCAGAGATCAAGGTATTGCAGAGATAAATTTGCCTAAATCTAATAGGTTGGGGCTTTCCACCAGGGGAGTGAGCTATACCAGTCTCATCTACTTTGCAGCATACCAAACATAAGCACTGGTAATGTTCACTGCATGCAGGCATGAGGAAGTTAGATGGTTTGGGATTCAGTGAGCTCACCTTATGTGCAAGATTCAACAGTAAAATACAAGACCTCTGTATATGGAACAATGGTATGACAATGGTTTCCACTGGCAAAATACAACATCTAGTTAGATCACAAGTTTGAGAATATAAGCAGCACAATCATACATATGGTGTATACCACAGAGTCCGTGATTTGTAAGGTAGCGAATCATCCTTACTTCAGAGATACAAGACATCTGATCTGGGTACAAGGAAATGAGCTTCATCAGCCACTATAACAATGGTATGCACATCAGGCTATTTTTTGATGTCACTGTATATAGCCCTGTTGGAGGTGATTTAGGGCAGATCTGCATTTACTACTTGGACTGCCAATGTACACAGGTAACACTGTTTCCATATTATTTATATGGCTTGTGTTACATTGTTACAGTACTACTACTATGTCTTGGTTGATGGGAGGAAGAGAAGGTGTTCATGCTTACATTGGTGGGTACTTATTGTGAATCAAACTCAGCCTGGGCAATGCCAGGGAAAACCATGTGATCTTGCGAACTTGGTTGTTTTTCTTTAGCTCAATCAAGTGCAAGATCATGTGGTTTTTTCCTGGCATTGCCTGAATTGAGTTCAATTCACAATAAGTACCCACTAATGTGCATGTGAATACCTTCCCTTCCTCCCACCAACATAGTACTATAATACCATGTCTTTAGCATAATAAAAATATGTAGTGAAAAATAGCAATGTTAGTGAGTTAACTACTGATATGATGTGGATGTGGATTTGCCCCTAATTACCTAAAACAGGGCCTATGGTAGTATGGAATGCCATCATTGAAAGAGGATTGTTGATGAAAGTGATGTATGTCAGGCAGAGGTGTGTGGTTCTTATTATTTCATGATAGGACAATCCAATACTATCTCTAGATTCCTCTATTGAGACTTAAACCACCTGAAGTTGAACGTTTTCCTGGATAACAAGAATTGCACGCTACCTGAAAAAATCCTAAATACATAAATTTTACAAAGTATACAGGTTCTAAAGGGATCAAACATAGTGCTTTGTTCTTGTCCTCATTCCTACTAGTTCACCAAAATGCATAGCTTCCATGCACTGTTTTTGACAGGACCTTGATGATGTGTACTTTAATTGAATCTAATCAAGTCATGGATAGGCCAAATATGCTTGAATATGTCAAGGTTGGGGAACTTGAATACTGCCTAGGATGCATAAAGTAAGTCTATTTATGTGCAGTATTTGACTACTTGCTTACCAGTTGTCATACCTGTTCTACTGCCTTAAGGTCTTGCCAGGTCCTGCATTTAGGGGTATCCAAGTGTTTTTTGGTAGCCTTGTGCACAAAATCCTAATTGTAGTGAATATACATTCTGTCGAGTGCTCTTATATCTTATCTTATCTTCAGCAATTTAAATTGCTCAGCTCCCCAATCCAGCTTCTCTTCCAGGTTGTATCCTCCTCACCCTGGTCTTCCTGCTTCTCTGATTGATTTAGGGATTTTTTGAATCCTGAAATCATCTGATTCCAACATTAACAAACTGCTGATCTTGGAGGGTGAAAGGGACCATGAACCTTCTTGTTTGGCATCAGAACTGTCCTGTTTGATGTCAGAGGTATTTGCAGAAGCAGCGAACTTTATGCCTTTTGTAGCTACAGAGGTACTTGGGACAGGTGTTGGTGCCTTTTATGAAGGCTTGCATTTCCCAGAGGTACTTGGAACAGGCATTGGCACCTTGGATGAAAGCTTGTGTTTTCCAGAGGTATGTACTGCAGGCCCTTCTTGACAAGCTTTTAAGAGCACCATCTCCATAGCTGCCAATATGACTACATGGGATGTAGGCTGGTAAATGAGCTCTTCCTGGGATATCAGGAGGGGCAGAAGCGGTGGAGGTGTGATGATCTCTTGGAGTTGGGCATCTTTTTGCTTAATGGAATGCATATCAGATATGATCAAAGTACCATTGTGAATGGTCTTATATTGCACTTGCTGAAAGGAGTTTATTCCTGCAAAACCTTGCACATGGAGACAGTACAGCGGTTGTCAAGATTGAATAATTGGTTAGTATCTGTCGATATCCATTGCCAATGGTCAACAATTGGTCCGCAATGACAGCAGTATGGAAGTTAACATTGTTAAGATTGAATGATTGGTCTGTATTTGTTGTCAGTCACCTTAACTGGTAAATCTCTTCATTGTTAGGGTTGCCAGGTCATTAACAATTGGTCTGATGATGGCAGTACAGTTTGCCAACAATTGATCTCTAATGATGGCAGTACTGGATACACACTGGAGTGGTCCATCATCAGTCTTTCAGAAACAACAATAGAGAACTCAAGAGATCTCTTTAACTTTGTCATAGTTAAATATGTGCCTGAAATCCACTATATCACAGAATTTGCACTCACTTCTCACTTTGACAACATGGGTGTTATACACAGTACTTTCAGCAGGCATGCTTCATTCTTCATCTCGTTACCCTCACCCTCTGTCTATGCCTCAGCCTCATCTCTCACCTTACCACCCTTACCCTCTGGCTTATCCTTTGTCTCATCCTTGCTCTCATCATCTGTCTCAGGCCTGCCCTCTGCTGCTTCTTTGCCACCCTTGTCATCTTCCTCTGCCTCTTGCTCTTCTCAGACAGACCTTGATTCTGATGCTGCTGGTCTTACCTCACCGCTGATCTCTCCACCTCACCACTTATCCAAGTGTCAAGCTAAGGGTATTTCAGATCTCAATGGTCAACTTATCAAGAGGATTGCCCTTGATTTTGATTCCTCTGGGTTTGCCTCATTGTCAATCTCTCCATCTAGGCCCTTATTCAAGTGCCAAGCAGATGGTACTCTGGATTTTAATGGCCGACCTGCCAAGAGGGTCACCATTGATTCTGATTCCTCTGGGCTTGCCTCATTGCCAATCTCTTCACCTAGGTCCTCATCCAAGCATCAAGCTGAGGGTACTTCAGATCTCAATGGCTGTCCTGCCCAGAGGGTCACCCTTGATTTTAATTCCTTCAGACTTGCCTCATCACCAATCTCTCCATCTAGACCCTCATCCAAGTGCCAAGCAGATGGTACTTCAGATCTCAATAGCTGACCTGCCAAGAGGGTCACCCTTGATTCTGATTTCTCCAGACTTGCCTCACTGCCGATCTCTCTACCTAGATCCTTATCCAAGCATCAAGCAGATGGTATTTCAGATTTCAATGGCTGACCTGCCAAGAGGGTTGCCCTTGATTCTGATTTCTCTGGACTTGCCTCACTGCCAATCTCTCCACCTAGATCCTTATCCAAGCGTCAAGCTGAGGATACTTCAGATTTCAATGGCTGACCCATCAAGAGGGTCGCCCTTGATTTTGATTTCTCCAGACTTGCCTCACCACTGATCTCTCCACCTAGACCCTCATTCAAGCACCAAGCAGATGGTACTTTGGATCTCAATGGTTGATCTGCCAAGAGGATTACCCTTGATTCGGATGCTGTCAGTCTTGCCTCATCACCAATCTCTCTACCTCACCTCTCATCCAAGCATCAACTAAAGAATGCCTCAAAACTCAATGACTGACCTGCCATGAGAGTTACCCTCAATTCTGCCAGTCTCACCATCCTTCCATCTTGAGTGATTGTGCTGAGGATAGTTTTATGCAGAAATGAAACAATGCTCATTATATCCAATTGCAAAGTAAGTTTCCTGTTCCTGGACATGGCTGGGCTAATATATGACATCATTAAAAGTTTAAAAGATCAATTCTCTGGTATATGCCTGTCAAACTTCTACACATGATTATAGAAGAACTTGAAGAAAAGAGTCTTCAAATACTCTCTCAAGTCTGCCAATGCTTCTGAGAGGTTGCTAGCACTCAATATTTTATCAAATTGAAGTTCCCTGTGATTGATGAGAATGGTTGGCTTATGATAGAAAACCAACAGTGTAAGGCACTTCTTGTCTGGAGGTGCACCTTTCAAACTTCCTAAATTATTTTGGCTCACATGTTCATATGATACTAGCAACTGCCACTTGAAGGCTTTGGCACTGTTTTTTGAATCACCAAAGGAACTGGGGATTATTTCCAAAGTCCACCTTTCTCTATACAGAGGTCCAATGTGGGATTCTCTAGGATTATGCACACTTTTGGAGGCCATCAATCTATTAGGATGTCACATACTCATCTGTAATGGCCGCAGCTCCATAGCAAATCAAACTGGAATTATCAACAGTTGTCATAACATGCATATGTGTGGAAGTCATCTTGAAATACTTCATCTCAATTTGCCACTCCTTTTCGTGACAAGCAGCTTTGCTTTCACCCTCACAGTCCTGCACAATGCTCCTTTGCAACGTCTCACTTTAACAAATACTGAATTGGATGAATGACAGTGGTCATTTTTTCTTAGCTTGATGAAGCTTCGATGTCTGGACACATTAGAAATTGATGAGAATTGTCCCATCCAAGCTTTGGTTAGGTTCCTCATCAGACATAGCATTTCCTTGTTGTGCATTACTGATAAGGGCATCACTACCCTTCCTCCAAAGATATGGCAACAATGCCATCATCCCCTTATTCTCTCTTTGGCAGAACTGGATGCTCCTGCCACTGTTGCCATCACACTGTCTTGTCTTGCAGACTTCAGTTCTTTACTTCAATGGCTCACTGTTCATCTTCATCCATTGAATACTTATCCCAACCTTCTATGCCTTCTGCTCAAGTGCACAGTGAGCTTCCCATTTACCAAGGGGCTTCAGATCGAAATTCTGACTCCACTGGACTATGCTGCATATGCAGTGCCTGACAATGTCAATGCTTTCACATGCACTAGAGTTATCAGCTTCAAAATGGCAAGGACCAACTGTGGTACAAATCCTTCTGAGATCATAGTAAGTCTGCTCTTTTCGGTTACATACTTTTCCTTAACAAACTTTTCCTTGACTATTTCAGAGTTACTGTGTGCCTTGGATGCAAGCATTCTCCCAGGCTAAAGAAGTTTGAATCTACACAAATAGTAAGTTTTCTTCCGATGAAGAACTTGAAGAAATGTTTCAGGCCTTCTTGTTGCTCAGAGAAGAACTTAGTGTCTGTACCTTGAGATACGGATGAGATACCTCTTTACCTGATTGTATCCTCCCTCCTGCTGCTCTGGTTAGTTGTACAATAGCTCTCCTACTTAGTTCTGTTGATTGTACTATAGCTATACTCTCTGCTTACTTCTCATCTGATTGTCTGCCTTGCCTCTGTTCTGTACTATAGCTATACCCTGCCTCTGTCCTGTACATGTATTATATTATTTGTTTTATTTGTTTTATTTGCCTGCCTGCTTACTTGTGCCCAAAATTTTTGACTACTTAGCTAAACAAATGTCCTCTGAAGGTAGTATAACATATTCAGGCCATGATGTACTAGAAGGAATTACAACAACCACTTTCTTCTCACTTCATACTCACCTGTGAATTTTTAAGAACAAGCCCTGCAGGTCTCCTTGCAACACTAACACCATTTTGTCTTTCACTGTTGGATTTGACAGAGTAAGAAAACATGCAGGGACATGATGATGTTCCATGGCAGCCCCTACATGGTTACCAGAAATGGAAAGCACGATACATCCCAGAGGTGCAAGTTCCTCATCATTGGAGAACTGATCAGGTCTGATATGCATAACACGCTTCACATAGTTTCCTGTGCAATACCAAGCATCAACCTTGAAACATAGCTTATGCAGGGTGAAATTGCAAAAGTTGTCATTGAATAGCCACTCCACACAATCTACATGTTATGTTAGTGCTATCATTTGATGGTAGCAATGACCCACTAACCCTTGTCAATTGCTGTGTCCTCTGCTGTAATACTCCAGGCATCTGATTTGTTTTCTTCCAAAAAATTTGGTAAAGGGGGTGGTGTTTTGTTCTGGATTGGGATTGGCGAGCAAATGAAAGACTGTTTTATCATGTTTTTGAGTCTGAGCATATACAGCCCAGGATGCATTGTTCCATCCAAGAGCATGCCATCCCTAAAAATATTGATGATATCATGTACATCAACAATCAATATAAGGGAAACTTACTCAGTAGCCAATCATGCATTCTTGATCTCCACAGAGTGATGTCCAAAGAATGATACTACACTAGTAGTGTGATTGATGGCATGGAGTGTGACATGAAAACCTTTGTGCTCTCCTTGGATTATCCATACATCATAACTGATTGAGCATCGCACAGCCTGTTTTAAGGAATACTCCATAAGCTGTGCACATAACTGAATTGGGGTCCTGATCTAGAATGCATCTGCCACAATAAATGTCATGAAGGAATATTCATCACTCACAATATGATGGTCTGCCTTGGAGAGAAGTTCAACCTCAGCTTTTGAAAACTTGATGGCTCATACAATGCCAATGGTGCCATGCAGTTCACCTTGCCTGATTTGTAGAGTATTGCTGACAGATACTCCATAGCCCTGCTCCTTCATGTAGCTGAGCAAAAGTTCCAGCTTTGTGACCTCAAGTTCATCCAAGTAAAAGATTGACATTTCTTTGACTTTAACTTTCTTAGAATGCCAAACTGATACCCATATGAATCCATGGTCAGCAAAACTTTCAATAAAATCTTTCTTTCCACAATTTTATTGACTACACAAGATCTTAACTAGATTTCCAGCCATATTTTCATCAAAACTTGAACCAGAGTGATGAAGTATGTCAGTGGGTAAACCAGAATATTTTGAGGTCATTGAGGACACATGAGGCATCAAATGCATTTCCAAGAAAACAGAAGGCATGACAACCTTTAAAAAGACTTAATAATGATAGATTACCGGATAAAGTAACTTATCACTTTTAGATTGTGTAAAAGAAGAGTAGTGTCCTTCTCAGTAGTGGAGATGATGGTGGCCATACAGCTGCGATGAACACCAACAAGTACCCTCATGGTATCACTGTGCCTGAAGATGCAGCAGACATTGACAAACAGTACTTTGTATTTGAATGCGGCAAGTTCATGATTGCAAGACTGTATAGACACTGTTGATTGATCATGATCCAGGGATATAATAGTTCCTTGTTCACCCACAAATGAGCCAGACAGAGGGCGTACAAGATCACCTTCTCTTCAGAACTGTGCAGAGAAAGTAAAGTACATGCAGTCTATGAGAACAGGGTCAATCTGTGCTTCAGCATGGAATTCAATACAATCAGGATGGGATACTTCAATGATGGTAATGGAACCTTTCAGAAACCTGCATCAGAGAAGACTACAGAAGTATTGCTTGTCTTGGCAGCTAAGCATGTCATCTGCATCTGATGAAAGAACTTGCAGCCCTGTGGCTTTGGCAGCTAATGGATCAAATAGCTTCCTTTCTGCTTTCTTCTGTATCTTCACTTCCGGTGGGACATCTTTGTCTATCATATCATATGGCTGCTGATGCACAACCACAAGGACTTTGCAGGAGAGTTCATCAGCTGAGATGATGTAGCTGATATCATGCTGATATGCTCTGCATTGAATAATGCAGACCCATGAAAATGGCTGAGTGCATGGGCACCATATGTGGGCAGCAGGAATGTCCTCATTAGCAAGAATCTTGATTTTGCACATAGCAGCAAGGTAAGATGAAGGACAAGTGTTCCTGATTTGAAGAGGACTCAAAGCTTCAATATATAGTTTGTCAGGCATTCTAAGAATGTCCCAGCATTGTAAGCCATTCTTTTGAAAAGCAGAACTACAATACTGCGCCATGTCCTCTGGAGGAAAAAAATGTAAAATTCATAAAAACATATCTGAGACAACTTACTTGAAGCAAACATGACAACATATACCCTTTTTCCATCTTGCAGGAAGGATGGCAAGGAAATAGGAACTGTGGGACCTTGGGCTCCAGCAGCATCACAGTGTTAACTGCTGACACTTGATTCTTCCATTTTGTAATGGGTGACAAGATGTTCCAATTGTTTGGTGTAAGCTGCCTTTCCAGCCAGCTGAACATCAGAGCAAATGCAAGTCAAGTCATTGCCCTTCTCATCTTCATCTGATTCTCCCTCTTCAGTGGCAGCATCAACATAAATAGAACTGCCAGTTTTGCAACATTTGGCAGAGTGTCGAAATGGGCGTGACAATGGGCATGATGTGCCTTGACCTGAATCAGATTCAAAGGTGGCCACAGATGCTGTGATAGGAAGACCAAGAGTGACCATCTCTTCTTTGACAATTTGAAGAGCATGGGGTTTTGATGGTGCACTTGCTGTGAGGAGGTTGTCATCAATGTCTTTGTCTGTGGGACGTGATGCCTCAAACACCACATTGAATAGATCCCTGCATTCCTCATAGACATACCAGCTTCCGAAGTGGCTTTCCATCATCACAGCTAAGTAGGGATATGCATGTATCCCAGCTGCCCAATCTCTTATAAGACTCCATGCAGAGACATCTTGATGCAGAGATGAAGATTTAACTGCACATCATGTTAACAAGTAGTAACAAAACATGATAGATAACCAACCTAGGGGAGCTGAAGATGACTTTACACCTTGTGCAAGGGTTTCTGACTCAAGACATGAGGGTAAAGATGACAAAGTACCTCATGAATTATGGCATTAGAACAAGCAAGGAAAATAAAAGATAGTTACCATATTTCTCCAAAACTGACTTGATCTCCTGGAGGCCAACTTCACCCTTGAAGGTGATGATTTTGATGAGTGCAGCCCATTCATCAGGATTGTACTCTGATAAGTTGGCAAACTCGAGCTCAAGGAGTTGGAATGCATGGGTAGAAGTGATCACATTTTGCCCAAACCTTTCAAGTATTTGAAGGGCAGCAGGATTGTACATTGTTGGCAAGATTTTGAATGGGGGAGGTTTGGGAGGTAACATTGTGGTTGAGTAAAAGAAGTTGTGTGGGCTTGGACCCCTGTGGATAACTTGAGGGTTCCAATATACATCAGACACAGGGAGAAGGATATCTTCATACAGTGAGCACTTACAATTGCTTGTATCATAAAGACTAGGAGTAAAGTGATACTGAGCAGTTGCTTCAGGACTTGGAACATAGTGAATATGTGGACTATCCAGTCACACTTGCCAACATCCACTTGTGATATGCCCTTTGGCTTTTTTCATACAGAAATCTTGGGGTCTCTGTCATTGCTGGATGAAGCTACCATGATCAGGTAGAAGTTATCCTTCTCATATGTCTAACAAATGTTCCTCATCACATTTGATGACAGTTACAACTATGCTCACTGTTAATGTCTGTGTTTGGCCTTGTTTTACATGTCACAATGTGTCAAGCGACCTCCTGTCTTCTCTACTGAAAACATATACCAAGCTGTATTCACTCCCACCCACAACTTCCTCTGCTCCAGTGGCAAATGCAACTTGCTTGAGATATGTCTTTGTTGGCCTAGTATTGTAGGTATGTATGCATGTCCCATTATCAAACCGATGCAGGCTGGACCTGCTGACAGCATTGTCAACAGCAAAAAAAGTTGGACCTTTATCTACTGCCACAGAGCCTCTGGCTGCAGGTAAGCCGGCACGATCTACCTATATGTATCAAGACTTACATCATCATATCCAGAGACTGTTCTCCCAGGATTAAACCGTCTTTTCCATGAAGCATACACCTGTAATAATGTAAGGGCTTCATTATTGCTGCATAAGACAAGACTTCACTCATATCTCTCCATTATATATTCTGAAGACCACGATATCCTGTCCATGGAAATGTAATGCATGTGGAACTATCATAGGCAGCTTGATGCTAAAGGCAATTGACAAGTGATATCCTGTGTCTAGGGTCCAAACTTGTACTTGCTTATCTCAGGTATCTGTGACAATGCACATATTGGTGGTGTTGGGATTATTGAGGGACATATGCATGATCTCATGACCATTCCCAATCCGTCTGGTGCAAATCTCTTCAAATACCAATCCCAAACCTTGGCACAAAAGCAATAAGGAGCTGAGGCCAGTATCACAGCATAAGGCCTTCCATGGATCATCTTTGTGAGTAACCCACAGCATGCATGTGATTGGATCACAAATGTTTGTGATTTGGGTGGGTTTAGGGAGTTCTTTTTGATGCTCCAGATCCCATACTCTCAGCCTGTCAAACCCTATCCTTTAGTGAGCTTTGAGAATTTGTGTTTTATGAAATCACTAACTGCCACTAGCCAATAGTTTACCTTTGCATAAAACTGAGAGACAGAGAATAGTGTCTTGATGCCCCTGCAAATGGCACATGAGAACATGACAATTATTTTGTAGGAGAGTTGTGTGACCTATGTATTTATTCTGGTTCTGCCCTATACAATTACAGCATTAGTTCAGTTATCATGACAATGACTGTTGTCATCATTGTCATTGGTATGTACTTATTTTAGTTCCACAAGTGATTGATATTTGGTCTAACAATGTCCCTTTACAGCATTGCTTCAGTATCTTGATGTTAAGACTGGGCCAGACTTGGTGGACAAACTCTGAAGGAGCTCTGAGAAATTCTGGAGTTGTCTTAGTGAAAGGGGAACTAGTGGGATTTTGGCTTTAGTAACTCAGAGTGGAGCACTGTGCCCTTGTTGGATCATTGGTTGTCCCAGATTTCAAAGAAGCAGGAATTAGAAAGAAGTACAAGAGGAGTCTGGGTTGTCTATATTGATAACTAGCTAAAGTACAGGCAACATGACTGGACTATATATATGGAGGTCAGAGGCGATGTACAAAGGCAATGACAGAAAACATAAGTAAGTGGAGCTGGAGAAATGGAGACAGAAAGGAAACATGACCGGAGCTGTGTGAACACAGGATTGGAGAAATCTAAGAGGTGAGACTAGTACATAAGAAGAACAAAGCATAATGTAACTAGAATATACAAAAAGCAGAGTACCAGAGAAGCAGAGAAGCAGAGGAACAAGGAAGCAGAGGAGTGGAGGAGTATAGGAGCGGAGGAGTGGATGAACAGAGAAGGGTTAGGATCAGAGATATGGCACTTGACAACTGTTGTCTTCACATCATATTTGTCAAGCCCAAATTGATTATAACTGTTGTCTTTTTTTTTGTCAGTTTATTGTAATCAGTTTGTTGTTTTCTGGCTACTTTAGTAGACATAGTGACGATCCTTCACAACCTTCCATCATGACTTGGTTGGTATGTGGTCTCAGGTTTAAAAGTCAATGAAGGAAATTGATTTATCCAAGTATGTTGCCTTTGTCCTCTCTTGGTGCTGTTTGGAATGCAATAGTCGCAGAACATGTCCCAAATCCCTCATCATTAGCTTTGGGTAAGATTTGCTTACATTCATGCAACTCCTTATTGACAGTTCATGCAGACTCCTCAATGACAATGGACACCTCTCAAACCAGTAGGCCATATGTCTAGCTGGATATCTCCATTGATCACGTGTATAGAACCATCGAAATGGCACAGCTTTGTGCTAATGGACATTGAAAGCTCTAATAATATGCTCAGTACTGACCAAGACATTTATTCTGATGTGACTTGAGAGACCAGTATGGTATACCACAACTCTGAGCATGCAGGCTCCAATACTGTGGGTATGCTTCACATTATTTTTGTCTGCTTTCTCTGATATGAACCACAGAGTCGGTGAAAAGTATCACTACCCCAGGTGTTCTTTCAGGCTTCTCCATGCCAGGTAGTTTCATCCCATCCAACCATCATGTCCTTCCTTGAAAATCTCTTGTTCAGTCTAATGAAGCACCAGACTACTTTCCTATGAGATCCATTTTGGTTCAACCTAACAATATCTCAATGCTATCTAGCATTCAAAAGTTTTAATCAAAGAAAAAGAAGTCAACCATTCAAAGAAATTGCAGGAGTCCGTGAATGGGCTAAAAATTCAGTTACAGCATACTACAAGTGAACTCAAGGTGGGTGACTGCATAGACATCTGTCTTCATGGATTAATACTTGAAATCAGGACACTAGAATGCAAAAGTGAGCCGTACTTCAAGCAACAGCTCAGCAACTTGAAAATACATGGAGTGAGCAGTCTGTGACTTTACGACATATAGCTGAACAAGATGCAAGGATGAAATGTAATTTGGAGGAGAGAGATCGAATTATTGCTCAACAGATGGACAGGCTTCAAAATCTTGAAAACACATTAGCCCAAGTTACATGAAATACTGTCGATCAAGCTGCAGCACAGATCACACAGAGGGATTCTGTGATTTCCAAACAAGCAGATACATTGAAGGGCCTGCAGAATGACTACTTGTTACTGACAGATCATATAATAAAGCTTACAGTGTGTATCATATTCTCCAATGTTCAACCATAAAGCATTCTTACCAGTTTCCAGACAGAGAAAGAAACAGAACTGATGGCAATGATGCATCAGCAACAGATGATTGTGGAGAAATTTGAGGTCAGTGTCTTGAAGATTCCAATCTGTATCTTAAACATGTTCTCTCAGAAAATTCAAGTACAACAGACAGTGCAACCACCACAACCATGACATGCTGCATCAGATGCATCAAGATCATGGTTGTCAGGCCAATTTCCTGAAGTGAGTCTGTCCATGGGCATAGTAAATTAGCATTAATTGATGAGAAGATGCCTGTGGACTCTAACACTCAAAAACTGAAAGCCGCTTTGTCCGCTGAGCTCATGGACACAATACAAGCCTTTATCCAGCAAGTTATCCAGATTGTTTCCAGGGACCTTTCAGTAGCCCGAACAATCAACCCCTCTCCGCATAAATGGGCAACAAAGAAATTTTAACAACTGATGCATGAGAAAGCTATTTTGGAGAAAGAAAGGAATGTGAACTTGATGAGCTTTCATAAATCGTGATTGGCCATGGTTAATTATATGTTGAAGGAACATGTTTGTGAACTTTTTAGCAAAGTATTCAGCATCTCAAAGGATGAAGATTTCCTGCTTGTCCAAGGAGCAGTGAAGAAAGGAGTGAGGGTATTTATGGAGATAGGAAAAGGTGGCCCTACCTTGTTAGATCTCCACTGGGACTTCAAGCATGCACCCTCATCACATTGGAACCAAGCAGTAATCAGTATTCTGCTTAACAAGCTGACAGAGATGTATGAGGAGAGTGAGTGGTCAACAGCACTGAGGTCCAATCAATATTGGGACAATGCCATCAGGGAGAAATTCAGGCACATTTGTGCTCTTGTTATGCAAGCCAAGCCTTGCTTGTTAGGCAACAGTATCATGGAAGAAGATGCAGAGATTGCTCAAAGGCTGATTAAGGGAAAGGAACAGATGCTGAAGAAGACATGAAGAGATAGTCATAGGATCACGGTGAGTGTGCTTTGATGGGTTGCATTGTTACTGATGAAGAATGGTAGCTTGCAGAAATACAAGTGTTGCCTGCAAGTCACTAGTAATGCAGTAGACCTCTTGCAAGAGAGAGATAACCTGCAGGAAATGTGTATATGGGACTTCTTGAATGCTATGATCAATAGGCTGGGCAGCAATGGAATAAGCTCAAATGAAAGTGATATTGAAGATATAGAGCCAGTTTTTTGAACAAAGCTCATGCCTTGGAGAAGGAACATAGTCCATGAACTGAGTATCATTGATACTACCCATCATAGAGATGCTAATGTACTATTGCCGAAAGGCATGAAAGCTGCAAAGCATACACACGGCAGCTTTGTGTCAAGCTCTCAGAAAGTTGTGGAAGACTTACCCTGGGAGTTCTACAACTTGGTCTGGCTTATGCAGAAGGATTCGATTGCCTCAGGAGAGGTGTTTCCTTGGATGATGTTTACTCATGCAAAGTAGTATTGTGGGCAATGTATCGCATGAGCCATATTATGTACATATCACATCATTGTATTACCAGCTAATACCAGGTGGTGTACTCTGTCTAAGCAGGCAACAGATGCCTAGTGTATGCCTACTGTATCACTGCATTCTGCCCACCTTCCACCCATTTACTTAAACACTGCAATAAAAAAATGCTTTTCTAATTGCCTTATAAGCCTGAGAAAAAAATTAATAATATCAAATGCAGAATAATATCATGTCAATAACAATAAAACATGTGCCAAAATATTATATTATCTAGCTACAATTATCTAATAACAAAAGATAAGCTTATCAGTTGATTTAAATTAATTATTATGCTGAGTTTCAGAATATGTAATACCATATTATCTCATCCGGATAGATTCTGGGGTTCCTATTGTAAAATATTTTAAGCCTGACAAAAGCAGCACTTATTTTATTTTATTGTCTAATTTAACTTTCAATTATATTTTGAGGGGCTTAAAATTCTGGAGTTTCCAGTGTGTTATGGCCTGTTATGCTAGCATTACCACATTGTTGCTGTGCAGTGGGAAGGCATCACCAAATTTGCACAAATGATGCAATAAGTCAGCCCACATCGAGACACAGCAATGACTTATCAGGGTACTTGGAAACTTGTTGAGAAACTTGGCCCCGCTGCGGCCGCAGATTGGTCCAAGGCACACATGATGGTCAGGTTCCCTCCTGTGCCTCTCATAAGTGGGAATCCCATGTGATGTGATGTGACTGGACCAGAGTGATAGCCTGCCTACCTGGTTTCTGGTTTGTTGTGCATGAGCAGACAGAAAAGAAAAAGGAAAGGAGATAGAGATGGTACCATAGGGACATGTTCAAGTTCATTGTATGTCCCACAGACAGAGGGGAAGCTTGGTGCCACATGACCGGTGTTGGGACTTCAATGGATTTGGATGGTATCAAGAAGAACAAGGACAAAATGAGAGAGAGACAGTCAAGAGTTGGCAAGGCAGTGATGACCATGTTTTGATAGGAGGAACTGACTATACATGACCAAATACTACTAGCCTGAACTGGAACTATGTATATGTACATTAATAGGATTAGCTGGAAATACAGTGCTATTCAAGTACAGTAAGCAAGTGTACAGTACCATCAGCATTGAAAGTATAGTAGCAGGGAGATGACCATCCTAAGGAGTAGGAGGAGGAGGAAGAAAGAAAAAGAACAGAAAGGGAGCAAATTATGAATAGAATAGTACATGAATAAATACCATAAAGGATAGGGACATTGTTACTGTCCAGATAATCCAGTGGGTCCTGTGGCAGTGCTGGGCAAATTCAAAGTTGCACTGCTGAGAGGCTGGCCACTGCTGGGTGCAGGCATCTGAGGGGAGTTGTCTTGATGAGCATGGTCTGTGTGGCGATCCCATGGGCATGCTGGCCTCTCCCCTCATTCCCTTTGAGCAGTGTTGATTGCATGAAGGAGGGCTGTGTGCCCCTGCTCAGCCTGAGATTCATAGGCAGTGAGAAAACTGGCCTTCTGTTAAGTGCGGGTCCGTCAGGGACTTGGCAGCGAACTCTGGAGTGCCGGAGTTGTTCGGAGGGGGTAGGGACTTTGGCTTCACCTTATGTGGTGCGCCCTTGTCCAGTTCTGTTGTCCCTAATTTACGAGGGGAGCAGAGCAGAGGTACAGAGTGACCAGAGGTCAGAGGAGAGCTGTCAAGACTCAAGCGAGAGAACTCGTTGATGAGCTCAATGACAGAGAAGAGAACAGAGGATGGAACTAAGTTGATATTCAAACTGAGGGGCTAAGACATATTACAGCGGGTTTATATATGGAGGTCAAAGTCCGAATGTAGTAAAGTCAGGGTCAGAGTGACGGAGAAAACAGAGTACTGCTGCTGTGCCAGTCAGTCGCACAGCCGGAGCTGTGCGCCTTTCCCTGAGCACCGCAGTGATGGAATGGAGACTAACTATGAAGAGAACAAAGGGAAACGTAACATAATGTACATGAGCACAAGAAGTAAAGCGGACACGGAGTAGCAGAGGACATATGGAGCGGAATAGTGGAAGTAATGCACACGGAGGAGTGGAGGGGACTTAGCGAGAATTTGGGATATGACAGTATCCTTCTCTTAGGCCTAAACCCCTGAAGGCCAAAGTGACAGCTAGGTCCATCCATGTGGTAAGTGAAAATGTGACGGGGTGGATAAGTGACGTGAGGGTGTGCGCAGAGTGGATGGCAAAGTGTCATCTAAGCGATTGTGGAGCAGAGTCGGAAATTGCCGATGGGGGCCATATAAGGCGGGGGTTATGTGCTTCGACTCTCTAACTTCCTTCCTCATGTCTTCTACTCTCAACGACATCACTGACATCCACACGTGGGCCAATGCGTGTCTCGCAGAGGACAACGACAACGACAACGAGGTGTTCGAGGCGAAGGCAGTGGAGCGGTGACAATGCATGAAGGCGCGGAAGGAAGAGGAGCACCAACGGGTGGAAGAGGAGGCGCGAAAGTGCGAGGAAGAGGTGCATAAGCGTTGGGAGGAGGAAGAGTGGGCACGGTGTGAGGCGGAAGAGGCCGAGCGGCGCAAACGCGAGGAGGAGGAAGCTGCGAGGCATCGCACGGAGGAAGTCACGGTGGAGCAGCATGCGAAGAAGAAGGTGTCAGAGGCGACAGACGTAGATGCGGGGGTGAGTGTGTCTCCACGGAGACGGATTTAGCTAACAACCCAACAGGATGAGCAGACACCACCGGTCGGGCTGCCCAAGCCCCACCAAAAGGGCAAGGGGAAGGAGAAGGCGGCCGAGCCGCGGATCGACCACGCGCCGGATGCATGCTACCGGTGCCGCCGCCTCAACATTGAGTGCATGCTGGTGCCAGGAAGGAAGGTGTCGTCATGCGCAGCGTGCGTCGGCATCAAGCAGTGATGCGAGCGGCTGACGGACGAAGATGACGAGGTCGAGGCTGTGGAGAAGCCAGCGCCGAGGAAGTGGAAGGTGGGCCCGGAGGCGACGGGGTCAAAGAAGAAGGCGAGGATGGAGACAGAGGACAAGCAGCTCACAGACGGGCCGTGGATGGAGCTTGCCAGCACAATAATGGAAGTCACTGAGGCCGTCCAGGACCTGGTCCAGGTCCAGCGCTGAGACACGAGGAAGCGGGAGGAAGAAGCGGTGCATCACCAGCACAACCAGAAAAACCAGCACATGCAGCTGCAGAACATTGTGCAGGCTGTGCACAACCTGGGGTACGAGGGGGAGGTGTCGGCAATGCAGTGAAAGATGAAGAACTGCATGTCCAAGGGGACACAGGTGGAGGTGGTGGAGTCAGAGGAGTCAGAGGAAGAGGTGGAGATCCAGATGGAGGATAAAGGGACTGAGGCGGAGAAGAGCAGTGCCAGAGATGAGGCAGATGCCGAAGGAGAGGACATGGAGATGGGCAGGCAGTAAGGCTCTAAGAACTTTTGTAATTGTAGTTTTCTTTTGTTTGTATAATGTTTTCTCTTCTTTTTCTTAATGGAATATGATTAATGAAAATAAGACAGAGTGAAATGGAAAAAAGGAAATATAGCAGAGATCTTATACGGGGATATCGTCGGAACTACTAAATGGAGGAAAACTGAGATGGAGGGAAAATCTATGTAAGCGGAGGAAAACGGAATCAAGGTATATGGGGACCAGGCTTATCTGGATACCAGAGATGGAACTCTGCGACAAGTTCTGATGTGTGATCTAATTCCGTCGCGAGTAACCAGGAGGTTTCTTCATCGGTACCTTCATAGCCAGACCAACAGACTAGGTAGAGGATCTTGCAAGTCTTTCACCGACGGTCTATCTTCGAGTCGAGGATCTCAGAGATCTCGCACTTGGGTTCGCCGTCAACCTCAACCGGAGGGGGCGGAGGTTGGACGTGATTGGGGATACTATTGGGGACCGAAGGTTCAAGTTGCGAGACGTGGAAGACTGGGTAAACAGACTTCATTGAGTCGGGAAGGCAGAGTGTGAAGGAGACGGAGCCAGCTTGCGCAATGATTGGATACGGATCAAAATTCTTCTCGGAGAGCTTTTTAGATGGATGAGTCGAATTAAAATACTTTGCTTTAATGAAGACCAGATCTCTGACTTTAAAGTCAGGGGCCGGAGATCGTTTTGCATCAGCGGGTCCTTGGTATCGTTTCTGTGTGGTGGCTATTTCTTCATGGAGGAATTCATGGAGGGAGTCGAGGTCAACCAAGTATTCTCTGGCACAGGCAGAGGTGAGATCGCATTCGGGGTGGATGGAGATGTTGGGGTGGTAACCCTTGTTAGCAAAAAACAGAGAGACACCAGTAGTTGCATTCGGAGCATTGTTGTAGGCAAACTCCGCGAGGGGCAGGAGTTCAGCCCAGTTGTCCTGCTGATAGTTGCAATAAATGCAGAGGTACTGTTCCAGCATCTGGTTCATCCACTCAGTCTGTCCATCACCCTCGGGGTGATATCCAGAGGTAAAGTGAAGGCGAATATCAAGTGCTTTGCCAAGAGAACGGAAGAAATGAGATACGAACTCAGAACCTCAGTCGGAGGTGATGTGGGATGGTACTCCGTGCTTCGAGAACACATGGAGTAAAAATAGCTTGGCCAACTCCAGGGAAGTCACCTTGTCGTCCATCAGGATGAAGATACATTGCTTGGATAGGCGATCCACGACGACGAGGATGGCGGTGTGACTGGAGGAGCCTGGGAGTTGCTCAATGAAATCCATAGATATGGAATTCCATGGCTTCTCGGGGATTGGGAGCTGTTTAAGAAGCCCGTAGGGCTTGTGCCTCGGAACTTTCATGCGAGTGCAGGCGGTACAAGAGGATATGTACTCTTTGACAAAGGTATGAATGCCTGGCCAGGTGTATTCGCAGCGGATTAGTTCCAGAGTGCAGTTTTGACCAAAATGACAGGAGAGGGGATGATCATGCTTGAAGCGGAGAACTTGGAGACGGAGGTCGTCGATGTCGGGCATGTACATGTGGCCATCGAGATGGAGGTAACCATCTGCGTCTATAATCCAGCGAGAATCGGAGGGAGTGTCAGAAACAGGGTCGGAGGAAGGGTCGGGAGATCCAGTCATGTGGATCATGGCAAGAGGGTTGGATGGGAGGGCGGAGAGAATATCACTGTGGAGTTTCTCGAGGTCGAAGAGCATACTTGTATGGAGAACGGGAAATGCAAGGTACATAGCTCATAGGGACGCAGCAAGTTGCTCTTGGGTGAAAACAGGGCGGAAATTATGTGGATTGACTTGAGCGTAGTCCTTATTTCCCTCTTTGGGATAGACGTCGCAGCGTCGAGTGAGGGCATCAGGTTTAGCGCCAAGTCAGCCGGGGCGGAAATGGACGATCATGTTGAATTGGGAGAGGAACTCTGACCAGTGGGCTTGCCGGTGGGTCAGGAGTTTAGTGGTGGCAAAGTACTCGAGGTTTTTATGGTTGGTGACTACATCAACCAGAGTCATGGAGCCTTCGAGGTAATGCCGCCAGGTGCAGAATGCTTCGTGGATAGCTAACAACTCCTTGTCATGGGTGTCGTAGTTGAGCTCCGGGGAGATCAACGTCCAAGAGTAGTAGGTGACGGGGCGGACTTCTGTGTTGGGGCAGTTCATGGAAAGAATACCCACGATAGTGTAGTCGGAGGCGTCGGTTTCTACAATAATCAGAGCATCAGGAGCCCAATGCATAAGAATAGGAGCGGAAGTGAAAGTGGCTTTCAGCACCTGGAAAGCGGAGCGGCAGGCGTTCGTGAATTGCCAAGGGACACCCTTGTGGGTGAGGCAGGTAAGTGGAACGACAATTTCGGAGTAGTTGTGGATAAACCGTCTATAGAAATTAGCAAATCCAAGGAAGGATTGGACGTCCTTGACCTTCCGAGGTTCAGGCCAGTTGAGGATCAACTGGACCTTATCCGGGGACATGGTGAGGCCAGACAGAGACATCCGATAACCTAGGTATTCCGTGGAGTCCGTATGGAACTCACACTTCTCGGGTTTTGTGTAAAGACCATGTTTGCGGAGATGGTGAAGAACTTCCTTAACATGCTCCTTATGGGAGGCCATGTCTTCGGAGAAGATGAGAATGTCGTCGAGGTACACAATGACGCTAACATTCAAAAGATCAGCAAAGACAGTGTTAATAAACCGCTGGAACACCGCCGGGGCATTCGTAAGACCGAACGGCATGACAAGCCATTCGTAGGAGCCATACCGTGTGTGGAAGGCGGTCTTCCATTCATCACCCTCAGCGATACGGACCAGATGGTATGCATGCCAGAGGTCAATTTTGGAGTACACCTTGGTGCGGCTTGGGGCATCGAGGAGGTCGGAGATATGGGGAAGTGGGTAGCGGTCTTTCTTGGTGATCTTGTTGAGTCCCCAAAAGTCGACGCAAAGATGGAGGGAACCATCCTTCTTGCAGATGAAGAGGACTGGAGCAGCATGTGCAGAGGAAGTGGGTCGAATAAATCCTATGGAGAGATGCTCGTCTAGGAAGGTGCGGAGAGACTCAAGTTCAGAAGGAGAGAGAGAGTAGGTGGTGCTGAGTGGAGGAGAGGTACCTTCTTCGAGATCAATCTTGAGATCATGTTCACGGTGAGGGGGCAGAGAATCTGCCTGTTGTTTGCTAAACACATCGGAGAACTCGTGATATTCTGATGGAACATCAGAGAGATTAATCTGTTCGGGAGGTTCAGTAGCTGCGGCGTGGAGATCACCTTCTCTTGGTCGAATGTGCATGCTGAACTGCACGGAACCTTGTAGGCGACAGGCCAGCACAAATGCGGGAGCATTGATGAGAGCGATGGGCGGAGCCTTGTGGTCGGAGAAACGTGGCGGATCTGGAGAGGGGACAACCGGAGGCGGAGATGCCTTAGGAGTCGAGGGCAAGCTCGGAAGTGCAGGGCTGGGCTGCAGAGTAGAACGGAAAGAGATACTGCTTGTGACCCAGTCAATCAACAGATTGTAGCGGGTAAGCCAGTTGTGTCCAAGGATCAAAGCGCAGGAGCCATCCAGTGGGGTGACGTAGAACGTCATCGGGGTGATATCACCGGTTTCGAAGAGGACAGAGAGGTTGATAGCTTGAGTGATGGTGGAATTTGACATGCCATCGAAGAGACGGAGCATAAGCGGAGGGACAGTGTAGATGGAAAGATTGTTCTTATTCACAAAAGCGGTGTCTATGAAACAGTCGGAGGAGCCAGAGTCTACTAATGCGGAGAAAGGACGGAGATCATACAATACTAGAGAGACAGAGGGCATAAGGGATCAGGGATCAGAGAGAGCGAATGCGTTGAGACGGAGCTCCTTGGTTGCATATTTGGAGTCAATGCGACCATCCGGCTGTGTGGAGCCATGGAGGTCGCACTCTATTTTTTCGCCTCGCAGGAGGCTTCTGGTTTAGCTTCCGGAGTTGTCTTGGCAGTGTGCACTTTGGATGCCTTTGAAGTTGACTGTGGGCAATCCTTAGCTACATGGCCGCCTTGACCACAGAACATGCAGAGTTTATTGTCAAAGTGGCATTTGCGTTCGGCAGCAGTCAGCTTGCCATCTTTGCCGAGCTTCAAAGAGAGGTTGGGCTTAGGAGGAGAGTTGGAGGTACCAGAGGTACCAGGAGCGGGGGAAGTGGTGGCAGATTTGCCCTTGGAGCTGTTGCCCTTTGATCCGCTGGACTTGCTGTCAGACTTGGTATCAGATTTGGCATCGGAGGACTTGTTGCCGGATGGCTTCTGCTGATGGTTAATCTCAGACTTACGCTCCCAGTAACGCATGTCGATTGATTGTGCGAGGTGACGGAGTGCGGCGAGTGTTGCGGGCTTGCCAACGTGGGAGATTTCGTCCTTGATCCTGTCCAGGAGGCCATTGTAGAAATGGTGATGGAGGGCACCTTCTCCATAGCTGCAGACTTGCGAAGCGATCCTATTGAACTCTAAAACGTACTTGTTGATATGCTGCGTGTCCTTCATTGTGAGGTTGTTGAGCTGGTGCTCGGCATCTCCGACGGGGTCATGAGGACCGAAATTGGTCTGCAACTCGAGCACGAAGTCCCTGTAATGATCCATCCAGCGAGGACAGAGTTGAGGGTCCTCCATGTCGAGGAGGTCAGGTTCAAACCATTCTAGGGCTATGCCCTTGAGGTAAGACTGCACAAATGTGACTTTGGCGCAGTCCGTCCTAAAGGCCCTAGGCCGGTCTTGAAAGTTCAGCTCACACTGAACCAGGAATGTACGGAGTTTCCGAGGCTCCATGCCGTCGAAATGGTCAGGCTCGTGAACCTTGGTCCACTGGCTTCCGGACTCAGCGGGACGGCGATTGGCATATGACAGTCCATGGATGGCGTCAGCCAAATTGGTGAGCACGTCCTGCGGGACCGGAACATTTTCGTCTTCGTCTTCATCGCTGTCATGTCCGTCGCCAGGGTCAGGGTCATCGCCGGGTCCTGGGGGACCACCGGCAGGATAGTCATTGTCATTGTCATCTGGCAGGTTGAGTTCGTCTGGGTTAAACCTGTCGGAATCGTGGTCTGATGGTTCATCGTCATGCGGAGGAGGACGACGGCGCTGTGGTGTGTTGAACCTGCCAGGTAGGGGCTATTCAGTGCAGGAGCTGTCTGTTTCGTCGCCTTTGTTGATGACTTCTTTGATGCGAGCGCCTGGGGTTGGAGACCTCAGTTGGTGTGGTGCCTGTGATGCAGAAGTGAAAGTCCGACGGGCAGAGAAACTGTGGAACTCGTCGATGACAGCTGGTCTGCGATGTGAACTGGCGAAAAACGATAATGGATGGTATAGTGGGGGAGCGGCCGAAGCGCGCTCATTGTCAGAGGCCTGGTGCATCCGCGATCGGGATCGCATTTGCATGGTATGTGTGGCCATGGGTGATTGTTGATTGTTGGAGGGAAGGGATGAGAACTTGGACAAGCGTGAGGTTGAATATACTGTTAAGTGCGGGTCTGTCGGGGACTTGGCAGTGAACTCCAGAGCGCCGGAGTTGTTCGGAGGGGGTAGGGACTTTGGCTTCACCTTATGTGGTGCGCCCTTGTCCAGTTCCATTGTCCCTAATTTACGAGGGGAGCAGAGCGGAGGTATAGAGTGACCAGAGGTCAGAGGAGAGTTGTCAAGACTCAAGCGAGAGAACTCATTGATGAGCTCAATGATGGAGGAGAGAATAGAGGACGAAACTAAGTTGATATTCGAACTGAGGGGCTAAGACATATTACAGCGGGTTTATATACAGTGTTCAAAGTCCGAATGTAGTAAAGTCAGGGTCAGAGCAACGGAGAAAACAGAGTACTGCTGCTGTGCTGGTCAGTCGCACAGCTGGAGCTGTGCGCCTTTTCCTGAGCACCGCAGTGATGGAATGGAGACTAACTACGAAGAGAACAAAGGGAAACGTAACATAACGTACATGAGCACAAGAAGTAAAGCACACATGGAGTAGCAGAGGACATATGGAGCGGAATAGTGGAAGTAATGCACACGGAGGAGCGGAGGGGACTTAGCGAGAATTTGGGATATGACACCTTGTTGAAGTGATGACTAAAAGTAGATTGTGCTGTTGCATTAGTAGGATGTTGAGAATGTTGGACATGATTAGAGATTCACATGTTAATAAATTCAAGAGTGATGACCAACTGCTTGAAGTACTTGGTCAAAAATACCTGGTTGGGTCCCTGCAGCCACATTGGCAGAAAGGCCACAGGGCCAACGCTTGTATCAAATACCCAAAGGAACCTTGCAAGACTTCGGTCAAACGAGTTGAACAGGTCGACGATGACCTTCCTAGACTCCAACCCTGCGATGATGACGATGACCTCACGGTTCGTCACATCAAATTCTCTCTCTCTGAAGAGGATTTTTAGATCGGAGACCTCCTGTGACACGAGACTCTCCTAAAATACAATGTGTAAAAGTATCTACCATGCCTGGAACAATGCAAATCCCCGTTGAAGTCATTGTTCCCTCCCACACATTGAAAGTCATCGACACCCGTGCCCTCATTGATAGCGGCGCCAATATCTCTTGCATAGACTGGGGCTTCGTTCACAAGAACAAGCTCCCAACCACCCGTCTCCCCTCCCCCCTCAATGTCACCAACCTCAACCAAGGACCCACCAACCAAGGAGGAGTTTGTTTCACCACCGAACTATTCATCCACATCGAAGGACTTGCCCACAAAGTCCTTTTCTATGTCATGG
>JBBPMJ010000256.1:0-44182 GCA_038090255.1 Austroboletus niveus
GTGGCCGAGTATGAAGATGGGCCTCAGACGATGACTTGCCCGGTTGACTCGGAGGACCCACGATCAAGATCATCCATCCGGATGGTGTTATCCCATGAATGGCACCACACGGTTAGATGGTCGTCATTGCGTATAGGACGACCATTCGACCACGTGAAAATTTGGCTGCATCTTTCGAGCTACTGATGTGTGTATTCCAGGGACGCTCCTGTCATGTTTGGCCGGCCCATGTTTTTCCTTTCCTAAATTTGAATACGTGCCTCAGCGTTATGTATTAATATGAATTCTTGCTCTCACTTTTCTCGCTGTACCTCCTTATGTACCCATTCCCTTACATGTGATATGTTTCACGCCCACACCTCCACACTTATCGCACTCAATCTCACTTCAATCTTGGCCCTACCTCTAGTTTTTCATCACCCCGTAAAACCTGAACCCTAAAGGGTCCAGGAATAAGTCGCTGATGGGCCCCGTTGAACGGTTTAGGCGTTGCACCAAAATGTTAGACAAGTCATAACGCTCATTTATTCGAGGAACGTATGTAATGAAAGCAAAAGCTGGCCAGCAGCAAGTCCCCTAAGCCGTCACTCACTGGACTCCGAGTCGGGGTCCTCCCATGTTATACCACTATCAAACGCTCCAAATGCCTCCTGAATGTGTTCTCTGGTAAAGCAATCTGTTTGTAAGTTGCTTGCATTGTCTATTTCGATGGGCAAGCTTGCGCAGTATTCATTCATACTGCAGACAAAGACGTCGAATCTGCTCTCCGTGTTGCGCTTTGCAAACGCAGTCTTCCCAGTACACACGTAGACAATAGTATGCAGGATCGAGTGGATGTTCCCGAGTGAGACATCAGGGTATTCCCTGTTTAAGTCATGGGCGCGAACTACCAATTTGTCAAATGGGCTGGTACAGGTGTCAGTCTCGTCATAACATTGGCAAAAATATCGCTCACTCTTCGGATTCACGATTCGGAGCTTTTGGGGCAGAATACCTAGCGGTCAAACTCCTTTCCACAGAATTTGAATTATTATGCCTGCTGGATGTTAGCCTCATCGCGACACGGGCAACCGTCTCTCGCTCACTTGGGATCATTTTTGCATGAGAGGTCGTAGTTGCCGCAATCCTTGACAACGTGGATAGACGCAGCAGAAACGAAGAGCGCAAAAGAGAGTGCAGCGAAGAGGACATAATTAAAGTGAAACATCTCGCAGAGATGGGGAGCTGAGGGAGGAGGAACACCATGTTTCATAGAGTTTCCGTATGTTCATCACAGATAATCGCCCGATCGATCTTTTACATAATACGGTAAGGGCTCGTACTCTTAGAAGGTGCACAAGGTTCGTTCTCCGAAACTTTTGCACTTACCGTGGTGGCAGCTGTGTATGAGACTTATGGCGTGATATCCACCGGTCAGTGACCGTAGGTCACGGTCACTGACACAACTTGTGTGAATGTTGATAAAGTTCACCAAACATTCAGGTGAACGGGACTTTTAGCAGTTTCCTGGTCCGACCTACTACGTAACTATCTATTACTCGGACCGAGTCGAACGTAGCATTATCGATAATCAATCTATCGTCTCATCACGATCAGAACTTGCATTGTCCCGGGCCTGATTGTACTCGCGTCAGCTTCTACAAGTCCATCATTCTTAAATGGCGACAGCAAGGACTAGTAAAAAGTGTTCAACCAGAGGGTGGTGGTGGGAACACTTCATTGTACATCCGGGATACGCTAAAAAAGAAGAAGCTTCAATGTCTAGTGGCAAGGCAAAGGTAATATGTGCGATGCTGTATGAGCAACACATTGCTTGAGAGCATGCACTGGATGAGCAGCAGATAAGTGCAGGACTGCGGGATTCATTTAGAGATGATGCTGCGATTGCAAGCACTCATAAGTCAAGTATTGATTATCCTCAGGCTGATGTTGAGTCTATGTAGTATGGGCAACAGCACAAACTGATACTGAACATCACATCTGGTTGATCAGTAGGCCAAGCACACTCCTGTGCCATCTACGTGACTGTGAGCTGCATGTGGAACATATCCGCTCACAAGCACAGAGAGAGTTCCATGACTCTCACTCACCACGCAAATCTGGAAGTTGGCCACATCAACTGGTTCCACTGCCAGCTACTGTGACAACAATGCCAGTTCATGCTACTGGGGTAGTATCTTTCCCCTCAGATTCCTCCATGTTGCCCATGATATCAGGGTTTCCCCCTTTACCGGCACTATCCAATATCCGACCAATCAATGTGCCATCTTTGAGCTCATCAGGCCTCTTTGCCTTGAGCGCTCAGGCTGGTCCCAGTAGTCATGGCCTGAGCCCTGCAATTTCGGAAATATCATTACCTTCTGAGTCCAATTACTCCAATTACTCCAAACGCCGACGGCTCACTCAAAGTGGGCTTTACCGCTCTGTTTCAGCTTCACTTCCCCCTGCATCACCAATGATTACTTCGCTAGCTCTAGACTCTGGTGGTTTCTATTGGCCAACAGCAGCACCATGGACACCCACAGATCAAACAGATTTAGAAACAGGACTTGCAAGGCTGACAGCCAGTGCAGGATTACTGTTACACTCGATGTGGTCAAGCATAGGCCTGCAGAGGTTTGAGGGCTTACTGTCGCTATACAGCAGACAGGACGAGGGGGCCTGACGAGGGGGTTCCTTGACAGGGAGGCTAAGGCCAATGTAAGACTAACATCAGGTTGAAGGGAGTCCGCTCAAGGGTCTTCCTTGGCAGAGGTTCTGGGGACCATTGAGGACTGAGGGATCAACGGGTCTTGGGACATCGCAGGACTAGCGACGGATCGAGGGTTCAGAGGGAGCATCCACTCAACAGTAGGACAAGGACTGGGGGACCTGAGAGCAACTCCAAGATACTAGGTAAATTGCAGGAGGTCTAAGATAGCGAATACGCCTGAGTATCGAAGGTTTATATACACAAGCCAAGTGGTTAAGGGTAAGTAAGTGGAAGAAGGTGAGTCAGTGATAGAAAGCGATGGAATTGCGAAGAAGCTGAGTCACTACGGAGTGGATGCAATGGCATTGGATAAGTATTGGTGATACAACTGCGGATGAGTCATGCTAAATAAGTAAGCGGTATTGCAAAGAAAAGGGTAAAAGAAAGGACCCAAGTGGAGTTCGAATGGTGAGGGTCAAGGTCCTTTGGTGTACAGGGTAAGTGAGGTAAGGAAAAGAAAGAGGGGCCCAACAAATCGTAACAATTACCCTTACGTTGGGTAGACAACCATGAATGGAAAGTACTTTGTGACCACTTTCTGCCCAATGCAAAGCCTCCTTCATCCAAAGTTCTTACACAACATATCATTCCCCGTGTCATTGATGGGCTCAAAACTACAGCTCAAGCAGAGTGCAGAGGTTTTGAAGCCACCTTGCAATGTGATGGATGGACTGGCGAGAATAGTCATCACCTGCTTGATTTTATGATGACTTCATGACAAAAGGTAAGCCTCAGATACAACAGCTATTACATACTTGCACTCACTTATTTCTCCTAGTTGCATGCAATTCAAGTTCATGATGCATCTCGAGATCCAAAGACTGCTGAAGAACTGCTGAAACAGATCTTGGCAGCCATCAGTACTATCGAAACTGAATGGGGTGCAACAGTTGTTGTGTGCACAACTGATGCATCTGGGGAATCACGAAAGGCCTGTCGTCTTCTAAAAGAGAAGATGCCACATATGGTTGTGCCCAATTGCTTGGCCCACCAGGTACGGATTGTATGATAGATCCTCTATTGATTGGATTTATAGTACTAATTAATACTTTTTAGTATAATCTTATTGTTGGTGATCTCTTCAAGGTCAAAGATGACTATATGGAGTATGGAAGTATGGCACAGGAGCTCATCATGTGGTTATAGAGTAAAACACAAGTGCTTGCTCTTCTCTGTGAGATACAAATGGCAACAATTGGGAAAACCCTGGTGATACTACGAGCAGTACTCACACGCTGGCTGTCTCACTATCTCACATACAGACATCTCTTGGAAGTGTGACCAGCACTTGAGCTACTGGTGACAAAACACGAAAGCAATCTCCTATCGACTGGAAATTGGCTATCACGTCAAAAGACAGAAACTGCAATTAATACAATCAGGAATGCAACATTTTGGCATGCAATGGCCTGGTAAGAATATGAATAAATTAAATCTAATAAAAACTCACTCTGAATACAGATGAAAGAATTTACTTGAGCCAATCGCACTCATGATAAATGTGCATCAAGCTACTCATGCCCGACCTGAGAATGTTGTTATATCATTTGGCTTTCTCTACTTCCGGTACTCAAAGATCTCTGACTCCATTGACAGCACAGCCTACGAAGCTGTCCTTGAAAGTGCTGAATGACGTTGAAAGCAGTGTGATCAAGAGGTGTTTATTGCTGCTGTCATTGTCAATCCTTTCTACAGGATCACACCCTTCAAGCGCATCCTCCTGACCACTCGAGCTAGGCTTGCAGCACTTTTTCACTGTCTATGGCTTCATTTTTATGGTGAAATTCCTTCTGTTGAGCTTTTCATCAATCTTGATGACTATCTTGCTGTCACTCGTGAATTTGCATTTATGAAAGAGTTCAAAAAGTCATTGTTGGCTCGTGCAGAAACAGAGGTGCATAAGTCACATTTTTAAAATATTTATTCTCAGTATTTTCTTTCAAAGGGTACTTCTGTTGATCCAATTGAAGTTTGGAGTGGCATGTCCCATCCTGGTGCTGAATGCAAGCTGCTGCACAAAATTGCAAAACATCTACTATCTATTTGTCCAAACTCAGCATCATGTGAATGCCTATTCAGCATGTTTGGTGGAATCCTCACAAAATGGCGCAATCAACTATCAACACAAAATCTCACACTGCTTGCGGAACTCAAGATGTATGTGCATGAAGAGCATGTTCATAATGATGTGGTGAAAAAGCACCTTAAACAACAGTATGCTGAAGAAAACACAACTGGCAACCCTAGTGATGCACAGGTGGTGAATACCGAAGCCAGCACAACATCTGGCAATGTTAGAAGTTCATATACCGAGGAGGCTGACTGCCAGGATTGCCTGACATCTGTCAATGCGATGCATGGAATTCACTCAATCATGGCAGAGCTGGTTCGGGCGGTAGATGCAGAGGAAGAGCATTCAGCAGCTGAAATGAGCTCAGCTCCTTCATCTGAGTTCTGCCCCATACCCATCAAAGATCTTCTTGATTACTGGCACTCTGATGAATGGCTTGGGTCCTTCTATCAAACAGCCCTTCAAGGTCTGGATGCTGAACTTGAACTATATCAGCTTCTTGATTTAGATGCAGAGGGTGTTGATGACCCAGATCTCCCCCAAGCAGATGATGTGTTGAATGAGTAGGATCCGATTTCTTTACTTTTAGATGCTTCGAAGTCTCAGGCTGTTTTCACAATGTACACTATACTTTGCAGTATGCTGAGTCATGCCAACCAACCAATCCAAATCAATTATATAACCCTCCATTGTGACCTCTGGCACTGCAAGAATTCAGTTCATCTGCATGCATGGGAACGTTTACCAGTGAACATTCTCTGACTCCGACGAACATTCCCTGACCAGCAGAACACTGGTGATATCTGCACATTTAATCCACCATGGTTTTCGGGGCCTGTCACATTATGTAAGATTGCCCACATTTATTTTATGGCCATTGCACCCAGGTTCCTCCCCACCCATGGCTTCGAGTGTGAGGGTACAGTCAACTCCCTCATAACACATACCTTTTCAGATATTTTGAGTTGGTTTGCAGGGAATTTCAATCCATAACCCATAACCCATACTACTTTTGATGCATCAAAACCCATACTTGTGTGAACTAGTTGCTTATTTTAGGAATTGTATTATGTAATCAATGCACTTTTTTGTGACCGAATTTGACCCCATCTTGACTTTGAAATATCCCATCATTATGAAGCCCCTTGACATTCTCAAAAAGGCTTTAATCAAGTGTCAAGAGCAGATTTGAGAAAAGAAGGTCACATTTACAACTGATTTATGGGCTGGAAAATCCATATCTGAGGCTGCTGAGGAATGGCTAGATAGGGATGGAAATTTGATTAATGAAGAATAGGTAGTAGAGGCCCTGGATCATATATCAGATTATGAGTGGGACATTGAAGGTTTGAGTCTGCAAGACAAGGAGGTTATACAGAAGCTACAAAAGCTAGAAAATGGCAGAAAAAGTAATGTTTCTAAAAAGAAGCAAAAGTATAAGAATTTCAAGATTTATATAAATTTTAATCTATATTCATTTGGAACTTAGGTCCTGACACTGTGGAATCTGTGAAAACAGTGAAATGTGCTCACAAGAAATTTTACAAAAAGAAAAGTGTGACTTTTGCACAATGAATTGAAATCTTAGATTGGTTTCATGCTAATGGCAGAAATCAGAAGAAAATGGCCAAACATTTTGATCCAATCTATCCCAATCTATATCTGAAGCAGCCAAGAATATTCACTTGGCTCAATGATAAAGCAAAATGGTGAGTGGAATATGAGGCTGATATTAATCTGTCACATTCTACTAAAAGAATCTGTGAAACTCAGCATTCTGAAATCATGGAAATGTTGGATCTTTGGGTTATGAAGGTGATGGCAGACAATTTACTTCTCACTGGTAAGGTTCTTCATCAAAAATGAAAATATTTTGCTGACATGACTTGTATTCCTAATGAGGAGCATCTTGGCCTTAGAAAAGGATGGCTAAGCTGGTTCAAGGCATGAAGTGGCTTGAAAGAGATAAAATGACATAGTGAAGCTGCATTTGTAGCCTCTGATGTTGTTGAAAATGAGCACATATATCTATCTTCAAAAGCTTATCAAAAAGCTTGGCTATAGAATCTGTGTAGTGATGTGCCAGCCTGGCCTAAAAGCTGTGAGCTGGCCATAGTGGCAGCTTGAGAAGGGCTTATGACTTGATCTGGAGTTATTGCAAGGCAGAGCCAAGCCCTCAAAGCTGTGGCCTCAATGGCAGTAACAACAGTATGTGAGGACCATTGATTGATTCAGAGGTAAGTCCAATCAGTCACACTCAGTAACAACACTAACTTGTCACATCCCCCATATGAGGATAACATGCCAAAAATTGTCAATGTGTTCCCTCCAGCAATGATGTCAGCACCCTGTTGACACCAGTGCATTGCCACTTACACAATGGCACTGATGATAATGAAGTCAGAAATCCATCCTAAAGGAGGAAGACAAAGATGAACAAAGATATCTCATCAAATACCTTCAAAAAGATTCAGATCTCAAACTTCATGCTGCATATTGTGAATGATACAAGACCATGAAAGAATATGTCTTCAAAACCACACTCTTCACAGAGCTCAAGATAGAAAGAAAAAAGGAAAAGAAAGAACTATCCCCTAAATATCAGAAGTTCAAGGATATATTTGAAGAAAACTCATCAAACATCCTACCACTGTCCTGACCTTATGACCACACTATCAAACTAAAAGAAAGCTCTGTTTCTTGAAGAGTGAAGGCATACTCCCTATCTCACCCAGAAAAGAAAGTCTGTGAAAGAAAATCTAGTCAACAGATGCATAAAGCTGTCACAATTTCCCCAAGCTGCTCTGTTCTTCTTTGTCAACAAGAAGAATGAAAAACTCTGCTCTTGCCAAGATTACAGATACCTTAATGAACATACTGTTAAGAATGCCTATCCCCTGAAACAACTCAAATAAAGATAAAGCAAAGAGTAGAGGAAGTGACCCTTTGGTCCTTAGAGTGAAGAAGCTTGATTGAGAGGAAATCTTCAAGACTTCAAAGCTGGGGACTCCAGCCTTGAAGTTCTGGGGTTTATATACTATTCTACTATATGTACATGTTTGTGTAAATACCATAAAGGGACATCATACCATGATAAGAAGAAAATACATAATTGGCTGATAAGATAGCATGAGTTATGTATAAAGAAGCATGTCCATGAGAGAAAGAAGTAAGAAAGCATGTCTCATGTAATGGGCATGGTGTGCATGAGGCATGATGTCATCATGACATCATAGATAAGCGATAAGGGTCTAGCCCTTGAGCATGTGACAAGTCACATGACTTGTGATCTAGACTGCTGGCATAAGCAATCACATGATAAGTTATGTTAAAACATCTAAGTTCAAGTGGCCTTGTGCTGATAGGAGTTTTCCTTATATAGGAGGTCAGGAGTTTGACTCCTGGCATGAGCAAGTTTTAAATATTGAAAAGAGTGATCATAACATCCCCTGCCAAACATACAGATCATTGTGGAACAAATAGTGAACTCATCAATCTTTACCAAAATGGACATTCAATGGGGATATCACAACATCCAGATAGTATTGGAGGACCAATGAAAGGCTGCCTTTATCACTTCCTTCAGTCTATTTGAATCCACAGTAATGTTCTTTGGGCTATGTAACTCTCCAGCCACATTTCAGGCATTCATGAATGATGCATTTACAGATTACCTAGCAGAAGGATGGCTAATCATTTACATGAATGACCTTGCCATCCACTTCTTGGATCCTTCAGAACATAAGAAACAAACTATCAAAGTCCTCAAATGACTTTAAAGTCTGGGACTAAGATGCAAACTTCAAAAATGCACCTTCAATTCCCCAATCATGAAATACCTTAGATTGACCATTAAACTCAGAGAACTTGCAATGGATGAAACCAAACTTCAAGTGATTGAAGAATGAAAGCTGCCAACTTTAGTAAAAGCAGTACAATTCTTCCCAGGATTTTGCAACTTCTATTGCAGATTTATTCCCAACTTTGTCTAAAAGGTCACCTCTCTAAATAAACTCACTCAGAAAGACTCCCCATGGAGATGGAAAGAAGAAGAACAGAAAGCATTTAAGGAAATAAAACAGATATTCTCTATTACCCCAGTTCTAAAGCAACCAGACCCAGAGTGTCCCTTCTATGTCATGACAGATGCATTCCTCCAAGCCATAGGGGGGTACTTATGCAAAAGAACAGCAATGATAATCTATACCCATGTGTCTATTGATCTATATACTTCCAAGCTCCCCATCGACTTTCTCAATGACATGTCTAATGGCAGATGTTTTTGCAAGATTTTGATCTGATCACATATGTACCTGGAATGCAATTCTATCTGATGACCTCTTCTGTAGAGGTATTGATCTGGCACTCATAGAAAAAATCTTCCAATCAACTCCTTCTAATCCTTTCATTCTTACTGCTCTTCAGTGCATGTATGCTGATATGCCCCCCTTATCTTGCACTAAACTATTTGACTGGACCTTCACCAATGGTGAACTTCACTTTCAAGGGCATCTCTTCATTCCTGAAGAAGCTTGACAAAAGCTGGTCCATGATCTATATTATGCACCAACTATGGGTTATATGGGACACTTTAGAACTCTGGCTGCTCTGGAAAAAGATTTCTGGTGACCAGGAATGTTCACCTTCATATAACAGTTCATTGCCAGGTGTGCAACATGTTCGGCACACAAAGTCAACATGCACTCCACTGCCTCTCCCCTAATGCCCATCATCTTATCCACACTTCATCCATTTCAACAGGTCTTGGTTAATCTTATCTCAGGTTTTCCCCCAGTTGACAATTTTGACTCTGTTATGGTTGTGGTTGACCATGGTCTTTTAAAGGGGGTAATTTTCTGCCCTTGCTCCAAAATGATTAATGCACAAGGAGTTTCTCAACTTTTTTTAATTGTGTCTTCAAAAGATTTGGAGTCCATAACTGAGTCATCTCTAATAAAGCACCATAATTTGCCTCTGTATTTGCCAGGAAATTGACCCAACTGCTACAATATGATGTTATCCTATCCTCAGTATACCATCCATAGACAGACAGAGAAATGGAACACCTAAATCAAGAATTGAAAATCTATCTCCAGATCTTTTGTAATGAATTAATGGATCAATGGATCAAGCTTCTTCTGCTAGCCAAATTTCATCATAACTTGGCTATCCACACAGTTACTCAGAGTTCTCTGTTTGAACTAATTATGGGGTATCAACCCTAAGCTTATCCATCAATCAGAAAGACCTTCATACTAGAACTAGAAAATAAACTATCTAAATTGGAAGATTTTTGAAAAGAAGCCTTGATAGCCCATGAATGAGTCAGAACCTTTATGGAATGATGAAAGAAATTATCATTAATACCATGAAAGGTTGGAGACAAAGTCTGGCTGGAAGTGACCAACCTTAGGACAAACTATCTCACATGAAAGTTAGCTTCAAAATAAGGGGGCCCCTTTGAAATTGAAAAAGTAGTATCTCCTGTCATCTATCAACTCTGACTCTCCCCTACTTGAAAAATACACAATGTGTTCCATGCAAGTCTTCTCTTATCATATGTGGAAACCTGGAAGCATGAAGCCAACTTTCATCAGATCCCCTCAGAACTGGTAAATGGAAAAGAGGAGTGGGAAATTGATAAGATTATTGCCCATAGGGAAAGAAAAGGGAGCCTGTTAGTTCTGTATCTGATGGAAAGAATATGGCTCCAGTAACGACATATGGAAACTGGAATCAAATCTAAGCAACAATTTAGAGATTCTCAAGACTTATAAGTGATCTGGAAACCTCTGAACTATTTCCCATGACATAATATTCTCCACTAAATACTCTATTGAATCTGCTCATGAATCCTCAAGACTTGATGTCCTCTGCATTCCCCCTCTTATGTCCTGAATTTTTGTTCCTGAACTATCTCCTGTTCAAGGATATTAACTCCCTCAATACCCTCTTGATATCAGTCCTTGAATGTTCTACTCTCTATCACCATGTTGTCTCTCACCCCTTTTATGATGAAGCACCCATCTCCCCCCCCTTATCTCAGCCTTTCAACAAATCTTCTTCTCTGTGCAGCTTAATCATAACCAAGCTTGAAGAAATCCAACACCAACAAACTCTTTTGATTACTCAATCATATACTCTTCTCTGGCAGAAGAATGAATCCAAATCTGCCAGATCCTTGCAGATCTTGGAATATTCCAGATCATTAACACTTCTCTTGAATTACAATGGCCCCCTATCTCTGACCTCTTCTCTGTGCCCTTATCAAGAAACAGGGAGAACATTATCTTCATGACTTTCCCCATGACCAACTTGCTATTTTGCCCTTTGGTACCCCATCCTCAAATGGTTTGACAGGTCCAGCTATGCCAGGAACCCCCATCATGGGAAGCATTGGACCCCTACTTGGGGGAATTGCCATGGCTGGGAGAAGAATTAAAGATTTAGCTCTACAAATCACAGAAGGACTGGACTTGTCCTCCATCCCCCAAACCCCCAAAGTTTTATCCATTCAAGATGGCCTAAAGAAGTCTGTATCATTGATTGAGGGAAATGAGGGACAAAGCCCAACTATGAGTAGAGGAAATGAAAAATGAAAACAGAAAAAAAGCAGTGTTACTTGACCCCTTACTGTCATATTCCAAATTCTCACTAAGTCCCCTTCACTCCTTCATGTGCATCATCTCCACTCTTCCACTCCCATATCCTCTGCTCTTCTGTATCTGCTTTACTTCTTGTGCTCATGTATGTTATGTTATGTTTCCCTTTGTTCTCTTCATAGTTTAGTCTCCATTCCATCACTGCGGTGCTCAGGGTAAGGTGCACAGCTCCAGCTGTGTGACTGACTGGCACAGCAGCGGTACTTAGTTTCCTCCATCCCTCTGACCCTGACTTCACTACATTTAGACTTTGACCTCCATATATAAACTCACTGTATTATGTCTTAGCTCTTCAGTTCGAATATCAATTTAGTTCTGTCCTCTGTTCCCTCCTTCGCCATTGAGCATGTCAACAAGTTCTCTTGCTTGAGTCTTGATGACTCTTTTCTGACCTCTGATCACTTCATACCTCCACTCTGCTCCCCTTGTAAATTAGGAACAACAGAACTGGACAAGGGCGCACCACATAAGGTGAAGCCAAAGTCCCTACCCCCTCCGACCAACTCTGGTGCTCCAGAGTTCGCTGCCCAGACCCCGACGGACCCGTACTTAACACCTCACCTCTACTTACCATGTACACCAAAGGACCTTGACCCTTGCTGTTTGAGTCCTGCTTGGGTTCTTCTTTTCCTTATCACTTTGATTACTGCTTACTTATTTAGTGTGACTCATCCGCAGCTGTATTACCAATGTTTCTCTGATGCCATCACATCTGTTCATAGTGACTCCAGCTTCTTTGTGATTTCATCGCTTTCTATCACTGACTCACTTTCTTCCTTTGCCTACTCTTAACCATTTGGCTTGCACATATAAATCTTTGGTACTCAGGTGTATTCACTATCTTTGACCTCCTGCAATCTACCTAGTATCTTGGTTGCTCTCAGTCCCTCAGTCCTCATCCTACTGTTGAGTGGATGCTCTTTTTGTACCCTCGATCTGTCACTAGTCTTGCGATGTCCCTAGACCCATTGATCTCATGATCCTCAATGGTTCTCAGAACCTCTGTGAAGGAAGACCCTTGAACGGACCCCCTGTTACGATTCATTGGGCCCCTCTTTCTTTTTCTCACTTCACTTACCATGTACATCAAAGGACCTTAACCCTCGCTGTTTGAGCCCCGCTTGGGCCCCTTTCTTTTACCGTTGCCTTTGCAATACCTCTTACTTATTTAGTGTGACTCATCTGCAGTTGTATCACCAATACTTATCCGATGCCATCGCATCCACTCCGTAGTGACTCAGCTTCTTCGCAATTCCATCGCTTTTTATCGCTGACTCACCTTCTTCCGTTGACCTACCCTTAACCATTTGGCTTGCGTATATAAATCTTCAATACTTAGGTGTATTCGCTATCTTAGAACTCCTGCAATTTACCTAGTATCTTGGAGTTGCTCTCAGGTTCCCCAGTCCTCGTCCTACTGTTGAGTGGACGCTCCCTTTGAACCCTCGATCTGTCACTAGCCCTGCGATGTCCCCAAGACCCGTTGATCCCTCGGTCCTCAATGGTCCTCAGAATCTCTGCCAAGGAAGACCCTTGAGCGGACCCCCCCTTTTGACCCAACATTAGTCTTATGTCAGCCTTAGCCTCCCTGTCAAGGAACTCCCTCGTCAGGCCCCTCGTCCTGTCAGCTGTATAGCGACAGTCAGCCCTCGAACCCCTGCAGGCCTACACTAGACCATGTCGAGCATAACACCCCCTTCAACCCATCATTAGTCCTATGATGGTCTCTAGAACCCATGTCCAGGAACTCCCTTGTCTCTGTCAGCTATATAGTGACAGTAAGCCTTCAACCTTCTGCAGGCCTATGCTTGACGTAGTCAAGCATAACAGATATCTATTTTTGATTCACCATGTTCTTCTCTTATTTCTATTTCTCTTTTATAACTAAAGACATGCATTCCTAGAGTTGCTTTTGTCATGGACCTCTGCTCCTCTTTCTATCCTTCTTTCGATGGTATTGTTATCCCATTCCATCCACTGATCCATGAGGCCATTGTAGTATACCATGTGCTCTGCTCCATCCACATTCTGTTCTGAAATGGTTCAGGGCTGTATAAATACTTACCAGTTGTCTTGTATGTTCCGCAGCTAGATCTGTGCAATTATACACAGTATTTAGTTCTCATTCCTACCTAAGTCTTGAGCCTCAGCAGAGACCCCTTGGACTTCTATAGGACCTTGTATCACCTGTGAGGACATGCTGAGACTGGACATTGCACAAGTGTAACAAAAGATCTAGCTCTCCTCTTTATCTCTGCTATCATGCAGCAAGGCACCCCACCAGTTGCCCATCATTTCATACAGATACAGGGAAGAACCTCCTTATGAGGACTCTGAGGACAAAACAGACAGAAGAGAACAATTATGACTTGAATCTGTCTCTGAGACTATCAGAAGAAATCAACTCCACTTTGCTCAAAGTGGAACTCCTCCTCCTTCATCAAGATCTCATTTGTCTTGAAGAACTCTGCTCTCCTCAACTCACAACACTCTCACTCCTCAAATCAGCCTTCTGCCCAACCCAGACCACTCAGAAATGGCTGAACTCAAAGCCAGACTTTCAGAAGAGTTTTCAGGAGAAGCCTCTAATGCCAAATTCTGGATCAGAGCCATGGACACATACTTTCTCATGAATAAAGACAAGTATAATGACTTAAAGAAGATCTACACTGCCCTCAACAGAATGTCGAAAGGGCAAGGGAAGCAGTTTGCTGAAGCTGCATATGAGAACTTTGATTCTGAAACCATTAAAAAGACCAAAGACTTGCTGTGTGGTTGCAATCAGGGTATTGGATAGGTAAGTGCAAGGTTCAGGTTTTGTCCCAAGGGATCCCTAGTGGATCTGGGAAGAAGTCCTGAGCAGAACTAATGAAGTCCGGGCCATCCAGATGGGTTCTGGAAGTCCGGAGTATTGAAATGGTGGTAGGAGCAGTCTTCTGAAGTCAGTTGATATGAACAGATTGTAGAGGAGTATGGAAAGTAGATGTATTCCATGAAAGTATGGAGAGAGGTCTTCAAAAAGTAGATAGGTAGTAGGTGGGGGATTTGTCCTCTCTTCCTAGATATAGCTAGGTACAAGTATTTATAGTCCAGGCATTCCCAGGACTGTATACATATGTCAAACATATGCCAAAACATAGATAAAACATCTATAGTGAAAGAATAAAGTTGCTAAGATAAGTCCAGAGCGCAGGAAACAGAAGTCTGGAAGACCAGTGTGTGGGAAAGAAGTCCGCAGGTAAGTCTGGAGCATGAGAACAGATACCCAGAAGACTGGTGCATGAGAAAGAAGTCTGGAGGACTGTGGACTGTGGGCAAATAGTCTGAGTGTCCAATACAGATGGAAGAACTTCAGTACAAAGCATCTGAATGATGTAAAATAATGAAATATAAACCTAGAGCTGCTCAAAGCTCTACACTATTGCTCCAGACAAAGCCACCTGGAGCAAATTCAAAAAGGATTTCTTAGAGATTTTCTCAGACAAGCACACCACTGCTGACTCCTGATGAAAACTGCATCATATCACGATGAAAGGAAAAGGACTTGACTCCCTCAACAAGTTCAACACCAACTTCCAACTTCTTGTATCTAAATCAGGGATCTCAGATCAAAATGCCCTAATTAAATGTTATATGAAGGGACTAGATTCAAATCTCACAGAATGAATCCTTGGAATGGAAAAGAAACTGGAATCATGAAAGGAATTGTCAGAAAAAGCAGCTGCCTTTGCCCAGCAACAGGATTGGATAAGAGATATCCAGAAAGGAAGGACAGACTATGGAAGAACCAACAACTGGGATCCAAATGCTATGGATATAGATGTCCTTCAGACCACTGCCTTAGGACAATGAATGCTTTCCCCTACTGAAAGAGCTCATCATATCAGGGAAAACAGATGCTTCATTGGTCACAAAGTTGGATGTTCCATCAGGAACCATCCAAAAAAAGGAAACCCTCTACCTCGCCCCCCCTCCCCCCCAGAAATCCAGCCAGAATTCAAACCATTGAAACTAAGAAGGGACCTATTGACAAATATGTAAAGCAACTAGGGGAAAAGCAGGTAGATAAAATAGAGATGCTCTGGGTACTCAAAGAATGTTTCAAAGATTTCAGAGAGGATGAGAATATGGTTGCGAAGATTGAACTCAAAAATAGAGGCTTTTCAGATTTTTAAAGAGGGGACAGAAGTTGGCTCACTGTCCCCCTAACTTTTCTTCTGTATTAGTATCAAGTGATTCAAAATTGATACGCATTTCCATCTCACTTGAAATATTCAGAAGAACCACTGCTGAAACCACTGCCTTAATTGATTGTGGAGTGACCAGTTCATTCATAAATCTAGACTTTGTCAAAAGAAATAATCTACCTATGGAAAGAATAGCACAACCTATCAGAGCTATCAATGCAGATGGAACCACCAATCAAGCAGGACTTATCAGGTTCCAAATCACAATTACCTTCCATATTGGAAATGTGATGAAAAGTTGAACATTCCATCTCCTTTCAGCTAGCAAAAAGAATGTCATTCGAGGAATGAACTGGCTCAGGGAACAAAATCCAGACATAGACTGGGCAACAGGAAAAGTAACCCTTCAACTACTGAACCAGAACCAGAAACAAACCCTAAAAGAGAACAAAGAAGATGAGAGAAGATATCTCATAAGATATCTCTGAAAGGATCCCAATTTCAAAACCCATATAGCATACTGAAACCTCTGAAGAATATTTCATGAAAACAATGCTATCCATGGAACTAGAGATGGAAAAGAAACAAAAGAAAAAAAAGTTGCCAAAAGAATATAAGAACTTCAATGATGTGTTTCAAGAAAACCCTCAAATGTCCTACTGCCTTCATGAACATATGATCATACAATCAAACTCAAGAAGATGTTTATCCTGAAGAGGGCAAAAGCCTATCCCCTCTCCCTCCCTGAACAGGAAGCATGTAAAAAGTTCATTGAAGAAAATCTGGCAAATGGACAAATCAAACCCTCACAATCCCCTCAAGCTGCACCATTCTTTTTTGTCAACAAAAAGGATGGAAAACTCTGACCTTGTCAAGACTATAGGTACCTCAACAAGCACACAGTAAAGAATGCTTACCCTTTACCAAATATCCAGTCCATCATCAAACAAATTGGAAACTCAACAATCTTCACCAAAATGGACATCCAGTGGGGATATCATAATATACAAATCATATCTGAGGACTGATGGAAAGCAGCCTTCATCACCCCCTTTGGACTGTTCAAACCAACAGTAATGTTCTTCAGATTGTGAAACTCCCCTGCCACTTTCCAAGCATTCACGAATGATGCCTTTGAAGATTACCTCACAGAAGGATGGTTGATTATCTATATGGATGACCTAGCCATCCATTCTTCAGACCCATCAGAGAATAAAGAAAGGACTATCAAGGTCCTAGAATGGCTTAGGAGCTTAGGACTTAGATGCAAACTCCAGAAATGCACCTTTGACTCCCAAACTATGGACTATTTTGGTCTAACTGTCTGCCCAGGAGAACTTGCAATGGATACAATCAAACTCCGAGCCATGAAAGAATGGAAACCCCCCAGCTCAGTCAAAGCAGTAAGGTCCTTCTTAGGATTCTGCAACTTCTACTAAAGATTCATTCCAAACTTTGCTCAAAGGTTTACCTTACTTAACAAACTTACTCAGAAGGATATCCCCTGGACTTGGTCTGAGGGAGAGCAGCATGCATTTGATGACATGAAACAGGTGTTCTCCACCTTTCCTGTCTTAAAAACAATCAGATCCAGAACATCCATACTTTGTAATGACAGATGCATCTCTCCTAGCCACTGGGGGAGTTCTCATGAAAAAGGACTCCAATGGTGATCTCCATCCATGTGCATACCAATCTGCCACCCTATCAAGTACTGAATGGAACTATGATATATATGACAGAGAACTACTAGCAGTTATCCATGCTCTCAAGGATCAGAGACACCATCTACTTGGGGCTTGACATGTGGTCCAAATACTTACAGATCACAAAAATCTCACCTACTTCAGAGAACCTCATTGACTTTCACAACATCATGCCCAATGGCAAATGTTTCTGCAAGACTTTGATCTTGCATTCACACATGTATCAGGAACCCACATGGGCCCTGCCAATGCCCTCTCTAGAAAAGATGAAATATCCACTGAATCAGACAATGCTGAGGTGGTTCTCCTTTCAGACAACCTTTTTGTAAACAGATTGACCTTGCCCTAATGGACAAAATTGCAAGGTCCACTCCCTTCAACCCATTTGTCCTCACTGCATTAAAGAAAATATATGAAGATATTCCCCCTCTCCCCTGAACAAAGTTGTCCAACTGGATCTTTAAAGAACAAGAACTTTGTTTTCAGGGATTCCTCTTTATCCCAGAACCTGCTCTCCAGAAATTCATCCATGATCTATACTATTCCCCAACAAGTGGACATATGGATCACTTCTGAATACTAGCAGCCCTTGAAAAAGACTTCTGATGATCAGGAATGTCCATGTTTCTATGCTGATTCATTTCTGGTTGTGCTATATGCCAAGCCAATAAAGTAAACACCCATCCCACATCTCCTCCCCTGATGCCTTTAAACTCATCTGCTTCTCACTCCTTTCAACAAATCTCCATCAATCTCATCTGTGATCTACCTCCGGTCTCTGGCTTTGACTCTATCATGGTTGTGGTCGACCATGGCCTTTTGAAGGGGGTAATTTTCTGCCCTTGTTTCAAAACCATTGATGCACAAGGAATAGCCCAACTCTTTTTTGACCAAGTCTTTAAGCAATTCAGCCTCCATAACAGAATTATCTCAGATAAAGGCCCCCAATTTGCATCTGTCTTTGCCAGAGAACTAGCATGGCTACTTCAGTATGATGTTGCTCTATCATCTGCCTATCACCCTCAGATAGATGGAGAAACTGAATGAATGAACCAGGAACTTGAGACTTACCTCTGAATCTTTTGTAATGGATTAGTGAATCAATGGGTTCCGCTTCTTCTGCTAGCTGAATTTTATCACAACATGGCAACTCACTCTTCTATCCAGAAGTCCCCATTTGAACTAAACATGGGATACCAACCCCAAGCCTATCCATCAATCGGAAAGACATTTGTTCTGGAATTGGAAAATAGACTAACCAAATTGAAAGACTCTCAAAAAGAGACACTGGCAGTACATGAACAAGCAAGAATGTTCATAGAAAGATGAAAAAGATCCACATTCACATCATGGAAAATTGGAGGCAAAGTATGGCTGGAAGCAACCAATCTAAAAACAAACTACCCTGCCTGAAAGCTAGCTCTCAAACAAGAAGGGCCATTCAAATTTGAAAAAATAATATCCCCAGTAGCCTATCAACTCTGCCTTCCCCCAACTTGGAAGATCCACAATGTGTTCCATGCCAGCCTGCTAACCCCTTATATGGAAACCTGGGAGCATGGACCTAACTTCCTCTGATCCACCTCAGAAATAATAGATGGTGAAGAGAAATGGAAAATAGACAAGATTATTTCCCATAGAGAAAGAAAGGGAGCCTGTCAATTCTGCATCCAATGGAAGGAATATGGTTTCAGTGATGACACATGGGAGCCAGAGCCTAACCTTGGAAATGGATCGGAACTCCTAGAGGTTTATAAATGCTCTAGGAAACTCTGAATTTTCCAGAAGCATGAGCAAGTCCCATGAATACTCCCTTGAATCTCCCCATGTATCCCCAAGACTTTGCACCCCCAGTATACCCCCTCTCATGTCCAGAATCTTCATTCCTGAATTACCTCCTGTCCAAGGACATAGACTCCCCTCTGTTTTTTGAAACACCCTCCTGGTATTGATTCTTGAATGTCCAGCGCTCTATCACTACCTCATCTCTCACCCCCTCTATGATGAAGTACCCATCTTCCTTCCCCTTATTGCAGCCTTTCAACAACTCTCCCTTTCTCTCAGACTCAATCACAAAAGAGCTAGAAGAAATCCAACACCAGCAGAATCACTTGATTATGCACTCAAACACTCTCTGGCTGAAGGACGAATCCAGATCTGCCAGACCCTTGTAGACCTTGGGATCTTCCAGATCATCAACATCTTTTCCCAAGTTGCTTTGAACCCCTACCTCTGTTAAGACTGGGCCAAACTTGGTGGATGAACTCCGAAGAAGCTTCGAGAAATTCCGGAGTTGTTTTGATGAAAGGGGGACTAGCGGGATTTTGGCTTCAGTAACTTGGAGTGGAGCACTGTACCCTTGTCAGATCATTGGTGATCCCGGATTTCAGAGGAGCAGAGAATGAAAAGGAGCAAGAAAAGACAGGAGAGTCAGATTTGTCTGGGTTGTTTAAGTCGTCTAAGTCAATAACTAGCTAAAGTACAAGTGACACTAGAGGACTATATATATGGAGATCAGAGGCAATGTATAAAGGCAATGATGGGAAATGTAAATAACCAGAGCTGGAAAAATGGAGATGGAAAGGAAACATGACCAAAGCTGTGTAAACACAGGATCAGGAAAACCTAAATGGCGAGACTAGTATATAAGGGAAACAAAGTGTAACATAACTAGAATGTACAAAAAGTGGAGTATTGGAGTATCAGAGAAATTGAAAAGTGAAGGACAGGAGTTGAGGATCGGAGGGCCAGAGTTGGCTAGGATTAGGGATATGACAATCTTCAACCACTTCTCTGAGCTCTCACTGAGGAACAATAAGAAAACTATCTCCTGGACCTCATCCATGACCACCTTGCCATATCACTCTCTTTCACCCCCATTATCGAAAAACTTAATGGAACCAGCCATGCCAGAAACCCTCCTATCATGGGAAACACTGGACCATTGCTTGGAGGAATCACCATGGCTGAGAGGAGAATTAGGGATGCAGCTCTACAAATGGCAGAGGGATTGGCCATGACCTCCATTCCCCAAATCCCCCAAGTTCTACCTATTTGAGATGGCTCAAAGAAGTCTCTATCATCAGTTGAAGGAAGTGAGGAACAGAGCACAAGTTCAATCAGAAGAAAAGAAAAAGGAAAGAAGAAAGAGGCATCATTGCCTGACCCCATTTCCATTCCCCCAAAACACACCTCAAGACCAACTTGTAGGAATAGAAAGCCCAATAGACTCACATGCTTCCAATGTGGAAGTGTCAAACATCTTCAACTCGACTGCCCCATTTACAAGTGTCCTTTCTGCCATCAGAAAGCCCCTGAACATTGTTACAAGTAAGCACAATTTCTGTGACTCCAATGACTTCAGTGCCCCTGAATTACTGGAATACCTTGCAACTCTTCACCAAGAATGGAAGCCTGAAGATGGACTCCCCTTAGAATGCTATTGGACTCTATTCCCTGAAGATTATACTCTCTATGGTCATATGGAAATCCCTGTTCTCAATTTGCCCTGCTTCTCTTTTGTGTCCCTTTTGTAACTAAAGGCATGTGTCCCCAGAACCATGTTTGTCATGGACCTCTGCTTCTCCTGTCATCCTCCTTTGGTGATAGTGTTATTCCATTCTCATCCATTGATCCATGAGGCCATTGTAGTATATCATGTGCTCCATTTCATTACTCTCTGGTCCAAGGTAGCTTTAACTTGTATAAATACCTACTAGTAGCTTGTACATTCCACAGCTAGATCTGCGCAATTATACACAGTATTTAGTCTCACTCCTGCCTGAGTCTCAAGTCTTAGCAGAGAACCCCTTTGAATCTATAGGATCTTGTGTTGTCTTGAGGACATACTGAGACTGGATGTTGCAGAAGCATAACAGACATATCCAATGAGAATGTCCCTCCAATCAATGCTTCTCCTGCAATGGAATAGGGCACTTCTCAGCTGAATGCTTCAACTCAGAAGACTTCAATGATAACAATGTCATCTTCAATAATAAAGACTCTGTGGAAGGTGACTTCATGAGTTGAAGAGGATCTTTAATGGATAGAAGAGGGTAATGTTACAAGTAAGCATAATTCCAGTGATTTCAAAGGTTCTGGAATCAGTTTCCATGCTCCTGACAGTTCCAAGTTACCTTCCTGTGGTTCCAAAGGTTCTGAGATCTCAGAAACATCAGAACACTTGGAAACTTTTCAATTAGATTGAAGACTGTTATGATTCATTGGACCCCTCTTTTCTTTCTTATCTTTACTCATCATGTACATCAAAGGACCTTGACCCTCACTGTTTGAGCCCCACTTGGGTCTTACTTTTCCTTATCATTTCATTACTGCTTACTTATTTAGCATGACTTATCCACAGCTGTATTACCAACCTTTGTCCGATGCTATCGCATCCATTCCTAGTGACTCCAGCTTCTTTGCGATTCCATCGCTTTCTATCACTAACTCACTTTCTTCCTTTTACCTACTCTTAACCATTTGGCTTCCATATATAAACCTTTGGTACTCAGATGTATTCACTATCTTTGACCTCCTGCAATCTACCTAGTATCTTGATTGCCTTCGGTTTCTCAATCCTCGTCCTACTGTTGAGTGGATGCTCCCTTCATACCTTTGACCCTTTGCTAGTCCTGTGACATCTCTAGACCTGTTGATCCCTCAGTCCTCAATGGTCCCCAGAATCTCCATCAAGGTAGACCCTTGTTGAACTCTTTTGACCCATCATTAGTCCTATGACAGTCTCTAGTATCCCTGTTAAGGAACCTCCTCATCTGACCCCCTTGTCCTGTCAGCTGTATAGTGACAGTAAGCCCTCAAACCTCTGCAGGCCATGCAACAACTATGTCAAAGCATAACAGAGACCTGAAGATGGATTTACCCAGAATGTCTCTGGACACTATACCCCAAAGACTACACTTCATATGGCTATATGGAGATACCTATTCTTGATTCACCATGTTCTTCTCTTCTTCCTCTTTTGTAACTAAGAACATGTATTCCTAGAGTTGCTTTTATCACAGACCTCTGCTTCTCCTTCCATCCTCCTTTTGATGGTAGTGTTATCCCATTTCATTCACTGATCCACGAGGCCATTGTAGTGTATCATGTGCTCCACTTCATCCATATTCCATTCCAATGAATAGATCAAGTCCTGGCTGAGCTGGTACAGCCAGGGGGTATTGGGTAGGTAAATGCGAGGTTTGGGATTCATCTTAAGGGGTTTCTAGTGGGTCTATGTTGAAGGGCTGAGTGGAAAAGTGGTTTTCTGGGAGGTCCAAAGGTGTAGAGAATGTCCTGAGTGGTTTCAGGCAGTTGGGCAGTCAGTCAGTCAGTTGAAAAGATGGAAATAGTGGTTGGGGAAGTCATGAAGTATAAAAGGTGTGAAATAGTGATATTTGGTATTCAGAAGGGGGAAAAGTCCCCTAAACAGTGCTAGATACATTCTTTTATAGTCCCAGACATTTCCTGAGACTATGTAAATGAGCCAAAGCACTGAGAAAGATAATTAAAGTATTCACAATAAGGAAAAAGCACTGAAGAACAAAGTCTGAGGCACAAGAAACTGCTCTGAGATGTGGGAACATCACTTTGGCACTGAGAGAACATTGGCCGGAGCACAGGAATCATCGGTGCAAGTGGGAAAACCTCACTTAAAGCTACCTACTGATCAGAATGATCTGCCAAAGTATAGGGCAGCAGCACTGGTGCAAGGAATGTGGGCCGGAGTACCTTGGGGCATGGGAAAGTCGGCCGGAGCGTGGGAATATTGCCCAGATAATGTGCAAGGGCATCAGGGTTCACAGAGATGACTCTAAGAGTGATGGGGGCAACCATAGAATAATGAATCAGACCTGTTTATAAATCTAGAGCGACTCAACACTCTACACTGAGATGGTTTAGGGCTGTATAAATACTTACCAGTTGTCTTGTATGTTCTGCAGCTAGATCTGCACGATTATACACAGTGTTTAGTCTCATTCCTGCCTGAGTCTTGTGCCTCAGCAGAGACCCCTTGGACTTCTACAGTGAGCTCAAAAACCCTTTCCATGCCAGCCCTAATGACAGTGTGCAAAGCGCACTGCCAAAAACCATAGGAATTTCACTTAGCTTTGGTGGAGTTATAAATAGTACATACTCTTGGCTACAAAATCACCCCCTAGGTCATGTGATTTGGTTCACACACTGTCAAGATATAAGCAATATAAAACAACAATGACATGGAAAGGGTTTTTGAGCTTTTGAATAGATGGGTATTCTAGTACTTGGTATAACCTCCTTTTGCTTTCAACACTGCCTGAACTCTCCTAGGCATACTCTCAATCAACTTCTGACACTCTTCAACTGGTATCCCTTCCCATTCCATCTGAACTCTCTCCCACAATTCATGAATTCCACTAGGGGGATTTTCATGTTGTGCAAGCCTCCTCTTGAGACAACCCCAGAGATGCTCAATGGGGTTTAGGTCTGGAGACTGTGCAGGCCACACCATGGTCTGGAATTCTTGCTCTTTCAACCAATTCTTGACCATTCTGCAAGTGTGCTTGGGGTCATTGTCCTGCTGAAAGATGATGTTAGAAGAATTGAGACCATAATACTCCAGGGTTTGTTGGAGCTCATCCCTCAAAATTTGAAGGTAAAGGTCCCCATTCATCCTACCATCAATCTTGGTAGCAAAGCCAACTCCCTGCCGAGTCATGCAGCCCCACATCATGAGAGAACCTTCTCCAAACTTGAGGGTTCCTTCCACCAGCCTATCACTAAGCCCCTCACCTGCCCATTTGTGTCCATCTGACCCTAAATGATTGATTTTGGTCTCATCAGACCATATAACCTTTTTCCAGTCCTTTATAGCCCAGTCTTTATGAGCATAAGCAAAATCCAAACAAGTCTTGTGATGTCTAGCAGAAAGAATAGGGCATTTGGTCTTGACTACAGCCTTCATATCAGCTTTCTTCAAGTGAAGATGAACTGTGCTGGCAAAGAGAGGTTGGTTGATTATGTTGGAAAGAGTTCTGGTTACTTAAACAGCATTTTCAGCCTTCCCAGAAGTGATGAGATATTGAGCATGATGAATATTGGTAGGAGAGAGTTTAGAGGAACTGTTACGCGTGCGCAATGTCTAGTCCCAGTGTGTCCTCAAAGGTGACACAAAGTCCTGTAGATTGAAGGGTTCTCTGCTGAGACTCGAGACTCAGGCAGGATGAGACTAAACACTGCATATAATTGCGCAGATCTAGCTGAGGAATATACAAGACAACTACTAGCTATTTATACAGTCCGGAACCATCTCAGAATGGAAGGGCGATGGGACAGGACACATGGTACATTACAACGGCCTCGTGGATCAATGGTAAGAATGGGACAACACTGTCATCAAAAAGGAGAATGACAGGAGGAGCGGAGGTCCATGACCAAATTGGTTCTGGGAACACATGGTAAGAGTTACGAAAGCGGAACGAGGGAGGAACAGGGTGAATCAATAATAGGAATCTCCATATGACCATATGGAGCGTAGTCTTTGGGGAATAGAGTCCAATAGCATTCTAGGGGTAGTACGTCCTCAGGCTTCCATTCTGGTAGAAGAGTGTTGAAGAGTTCCGATGGTTCCAGAATTCCGGAACCTTTGGAACCGCAGGAAGGTATTGTAACATTACCCTCTTCTATCCGTTGAAGACCCTCTTCAACTCCTAAAGTCACCTCCTGCAGAGTCTCCATCGTTGAAGACGACATTGTCATCATTGAAGTCTTCTGGGTCGAAGCAATCAGCAGAGGAGTGTCCCACTCTGTTACAGGAAGAACATCGGTTGGAGGGACATTCTCTTTGGATATGTCCAGGGGCTTTGTGCTGACAGAAGGGGCATGTGTAAATAGGGCAGTCGGGTCGCAGATGTTTGATACTTCCACATTGGAAGCATGCAAGTTTGTTGGACTTTCTGTTCCTGCGAGTTGGTCCTGGGGCAGGTCTTGAGGGAATGGGAATGGGGTTGGGTGATGGTGCCTCTTTCTGTTTTCCTTTTTCTTTTCCTCCAATCAAACTCGTGCTCTGTCCCTCACCTCCTTCAATCAATGATAGAGACTTCTTCGGGCCATCTTGAATGGGTAAAATTTGGGGGGTTTGGGGGAGGGAGGTCGCGGCCAATCCTTCTGCCATTTGTAGGGTAGCATCCCTAATTCTCCTCTTGGCCACAGCGATTCCTCCAAGCAATGGTCCAGTGTTTCCCATGATGGGAGGGTTCTGGGCATGGCTGGTTCCATTAAGTTTCTCAATGATGGGGGTGAAAGAGGGCGATATGGCAAGGTGGTCGTGGGCGAGGTCCAGGAGGCAGTTCTCTCCCCCTATTCCTCGGTGAGAGCTTGGAGGAGTGGTCGGAGGTAGGGGGTCAGAGCAACTCTGGAGAAGGTATTGATGATTCTGAAGATACCAAGGTCTGCAAGGGTTTGGCAGATTTGGATTCGTCCTTCAGCCAGAGAGTGTTCGAGTGCATAATCAAGTGATTCTGCTGGCATTGGATTTCTTCAAGCTCTCTTGTGATTGAGTCTGATGGAGAGTGAGAGTCGTTGAAAGGCTGCGATAAGGGGGGGGAAGATGGGTGCTTCATCATAGAGAGGGTGTGAGACGAGGTAGTGATAGAGGGCTGGGCATTCAAGGACCGATACCAGGAGGGTATTTCAAAAAATAGGGGGGAGTCTATGTCCTCAGACAGGAGGTAGTTCAGGAACAAAGATTCCGGACATGAGAGGGAGTATACAGGGGGTGTGAAGTCTTGGGAATTCATGGGGGGATTTGAGGGAGTATTCATGGGATGTGGTCATTGTTCTGGGGACTTTCAGAGTTTCCTCGCTCGCTTATAAACCTCCAGGGGTTCCAGTCCATTTCCAAGGTTAGATTCTGGTTCCCATGTGTCATCACCGGAGCCATATCCTTTCCATCGGATGCGGAACTGGCAGGCTCCCTTCCTTCCTCTATGGGCAACGATCTTGTCTATTTCCCATTCCTCTTCCCCATCTATTAGTTCCGAGGTAGGTCGGGAAAAGTTGGTTCCATGCTCCCAGGTTTCCACATAAGGGGTTAGTAGGCTGGCATGGAACACATTGTGGATTTTCCATGTTGGGGGAAGGCGGAGCTGGTAGGCTACAGGAGAAATTACTTTTTCAATTTCGAATGGTCCTTCATGTTTGGGGGCTAGTTTTCTGGCTGGGTAGTTTGTTTTTAGGTTGGTTGCTTCCAGCCATACTTTATCTCCAATTTTCCATGGAGTGAATGTGGATCTTTTTTGTCTTTTCATAAACATTCTTGCTCGTTCATATGCTGCTAGTGCCTCTTTTCGAGAGTCTTCCAGTTTAGTTAACCAATTTTTCAATTCCGGAACAAATGTTTTTCTGATTGGTGGATAGGCTCGGGGTTGGTATCCCATGATCAGTTCGAATGGGAATTTCCAATTAGAGGAATGGGTTGCTATATTGTGATGAAATTCGGCCAATGGAAGGAGCTGGACCCACTGATCCACTGATCTGTTGCAGAAGATCCGAAGGTAGATTTCAAGTTCCTGATTCATTCGTTCAGTTTCTCCATCTGTCTGGGGATGGTAGGCAGAAGATAGGGCAATGTCATACTGAAGTAGTTGTGCTAGTTCCCTGGCAAAGACAGATGTGAATTGGGGGCCCCTATCTGAGATGATTCTGTTATGGAGACCAAATCTTTTAAACACATGGTCAAAAAAGAGTTGGGCAATTCCTTGTGCATCGATGGTTTTGGAGCAAGGGCAGAAAATTACCCCCTTCGAAAGGCCATGGTCGACCACAACCATAACAGAGTCAAATTCAGAGACAGGAGGTAGTCCCGAGATGAGGTCAACAGAGATCTGTTGAAAGGGTCAAGATACAGACGAGTTTAAGGGCATCAGAGGGGGGATGTAGGATGGGTGTTTACTTTATTGGCTTGACAAGTAGCACACCCTGCGATGAAGCATCACAGAAATGTGGACATTCCTGGCCACCAGAAATCTTTTTCCAGAGCAGCTAGTGTTCAGAAGTGACCCATATGTCCACTTGTTGGGAAGTAATGTAGATCATGGACCAGTTTTTGGTGGGTGGGTTCCAGGATAAAGAGGTGTCCTTGGAAACGGAGTTCTTGGTCTATAAAGGTCCAGTCAGATAATTTAATTCTAGGAAGTGGTGGGGTATCATTGTACATTTTCTCAAGTGCGACAAGGACAAAGGGATCAGAAGGCATAGACTGTGCAATTTTGTTCGTTAGTGCCAGTAGGTCATCTGGGAGGAGAACGACCTTGGCATTGTCTGACTCTGTGGATATGTCATTCTTTCTAGAGAGGGTGTCGGCAGGGCCCATGTGTGTTCCAGGAACATGTGTGAATGCAAGGTTAAAGTCTTGCAGGAACATCTGCCATCGAGCATGGCATCGTGATAGTCAATGGGGAGCTCTGAAGTAAGTAAGGTTTTTATGATCGGTGATTATTTGGACTACATGTTGAGCTCCAAGTAAGTGGTGTCTCCAATCTTCAAGAGCATGGATGACCACCAGTAGTTCTCTGTCATATATGTCATAGTTCCGTTCTGCACTCGATAGAGTGGTAGATCGGTAGGCACATGGGTGGAGATTGCCATTGGAGTCCTTTTGCATAAGAACTCCTCCTGCGGCTAGAAGCGAAGCGTCTGTTATCACAAAGTATGGGTGATCTGGGTCCAGTTGTTTTAAGACCGGGAAAGTGGAGAACACCTGTTTCATGTCCTCAAAGGCATGCTGTTCTTTTTCAGTCCAAGTCCAAAGTTTGTTTTTTCAAGTAAGCTCATTAAGTGGGGTGACTCTCTGGGTGAAGTTTGGAATGAATCTCCGGTAGAAGTTGCAGAATCCTAGGAAGGATCTTACTGCTTTGACTGAGTTGGGAGGTTTCCATTCTTTTATGGCTCGGAGTTTGGTCATATCCATTGCAAGTTCTCCTGGTCGAATTGTTAGGCCAAGGTAGTCCATGGTCTGAGAGTCAAAGGTGCATTTCTGGAGTTTGCATCTAAGTCCTAGGCTTCTAAGTTGTTCTAGGACTTTGATAGTCCTTTCCTTATGCTCAGATGGATCAGTGGAATGGATGGCTAGGTCGTCCATATAGATAATTAGCCATCCTTCTGCAAGGTAATCCCCAAAAGCGTCATTCATGAAGGCCTGAAAAGTGGCTGGAGAGTTGCATAACCCAAAGAACATTACAGTTGGTTCAAACAGTCCAAAGGGGGTGATGAAGGCTGCTTTCCATCGATCTTCTGGTACTATTTGTATATTGTGATATCCCCATTGGATGTCCATTTTGGTGAAAATGGTTGAGTTCCCTATTTGTTCCATGATGGACTGGATGTTTGGTAGGGGGTAGGCATTCTTTATAGTATGCTCATTGAGATATCTATAATCTTGGCAGGGTCGGAGCTTTCCATCCTTCTTATCAACAAAGAAGAAAGGTGCTGCTTGGGGGGATTGCAACGGTTTGATTCATCTGTTTGCTAGATTTTCTTCTACGAACTTTTTACAGGCCTCTTGTTCAGGAAGGGACAGGGGGTAGGCTTTGGCTCTTTTTGGAAAGAACATTTCCTTCAATTTGATGGTATGATCATATGCTCGTGAAGGAGATAGGACATTTGGGGGGTTCTCTTCAAATACGTCCTTGAAGTTTCTATAGTTTTTTGATAACTCCCTTTTTTCCTGCTTTTTCTCCATCTCTAGTTCCGTGGATAGTGTTGTTTTCATGACGTATTCTTTGGTGGTTTTGTATCTTTCACAGTATGATGTGTGGGTCTCGAAATCGGGATCTTTCCAGAGATATCTTATGAGGTATCTTCTTTCATCTTCTTTGTCCTCTTTCAGAGTTTGTTTCCAGTCCCGGTTTGGTAGTTGGAGGGTTACTCTTCCTGTTGCCCAATCTATGTCCAGATTTTGTTCCCTAAGCCAGTTCATTCCTAAGATGACATTCTCCTTGCTGGCCTGAAGGAGATGGAATGTTCGGCTTTTCATTACATTTCCGATGAGGAAAGTAATCATAGTTCGGAATCTGATAAGTCCTGCTTGATTTGTTGTTCCATCTGCATTGATAGCTCTGATGGGTCGTGCTATTCTTTCCATAGGTAGGTTGTTCCTTTTGGCAAAGTCCAAGTTTATGAATGAGCCAGTTGCTCCGCAGTCGATCAAGGCAGTGGTTTCGGCAGTGGTTCTTCTGGATATTTCAAGTGAAATGGAAATGAGTATTGATTTTGGATCACTTGATACTAATACAGAAGAAAAGTTAGGGGAGCAGTGAGCCAACTTCTGTCCCCTCTTTAAAAATCCGAAAAGCTTTTGTCCTTGAGTTTGATCTTTGCAATCATTTCTTCATCCTCTTTGGGATCCTCAAAACATTCCTTAAGTACCCGGAGTACTTCTTTCTCATTCACCTGCTTCTCTCCGAGTTGCTTTACATATTCATTAACGGTTCCTTTCTTTGTTTTGATGGTTTGGACCCTGGCTGGGTTCCTAGGGGGGCGGGGTGGCGGGTTTCCTCTTTTTGGATGATTCCTGGTGGAGCATCCAACTTTGTGACATATGAAGCACCTGTTTTCCCTGATGTGGCGAGCCCTTTCAGTAGGGGAGAGCATTCGTCATCCTAGGGCAGTGGTCTGAAGGGCATCTATATCCATAGCATTTGGATCTTGGTTGTTGGTTTGTCCATAGTCTGTTCTTCTTTTCCGGATGTCTTTTATCCAATCTTGTTGCCGGACAAAGGCAGCAGCTTTTTCTGACCATTCCTTCCATGATGCAGGCTCTTTTTCCATTCCTAGGATCCGTTCTGTGAGATTTGGATCTAGTCCTTTCATGTAGCATTCAATCAGGGCATTTTGATCTGAGATTCCTGATTTAGATACAAGAAGTTGGAAGTCGGTGTTAAATTTGTTGAGGGAATCAAGTCCTTTCCCTTTCATCGTAATTTGGTGTAACTTCCATCGGGAGTCAGCAGCGGTGTGCTTGTCCGAGAAGATCTCTAAGAATTCATTCTTGAATTCGCTCCAGATGGCTTTGTCTAGAGCAATGGTTCCAGAGTTAAAGTTTTCATATGCAGCTTCAGCGAACTGCTTTCCCCACCCTCTTGACATCCTGTTGAGGGTGGTATAGATCTTCTTTAAATCGTCATACTTATCCTTGTTTATAAGGAAGTACACGTCCATGGCTCTGATCCAGAATTTGGCATCAGATGCCTCTCCTGAGAACTCTTCTGGGAGTCCGGCTTTGAGTTCAGCCATTTCTGGGTGGTCCAGATTGGGGAGGGGGTTGATCTGAGGGGTAGGGGTGTTGTGGGCAGAGGAGAATGGAGTTCTTCGAGACAAATGAGATCTTGATGGAGAAGGAGGGGTTCCACTTTGAGCGAAGTGGGGTTGGTTCCTTCTGAGGGTCTCGGAGATGGACTCAAGTCTTGATCGTTCTCTTCTGTCTGTTTCGTCCTCAGAGTCCTCTTGAGGAGGGTCTTCCCTGTATCCATAAGAAATGGTGGGCAACTGGTGGGGTGCCTCGCTGCATGGTAGCAGAGGTATGAGGAGAGCTAGATCTTTTGTTATGCTTGTGCAACGTCTAGTCCCAGTGTGTCCTCAAAGGTGACACAAAGTCCTATAGAAATCCTAGTGGTTCTCTGCTGAGACTCGAGACTCAGGCAGGGTGAGACTAAACACTGCATATAATTGCACAGATCTAGCTGGGGAATGTACAGGATAACTACTAACTATTTATACAGGTTGGACCCATCTTGGAATAGAAAGAGTGATGGGACAGGACGCATGGTATACTACAACAGCCTCATGGGGTCAATGATAAGAATGGGATGACACTGCCATCAAAAGGAGGATGGCAGGAGGAGCGGAGGTCCGTGACGAAAGCAGGGTTAGAGACACATGGCAAGAGCTATGAAAGTGGAAGAAGGGAAGAACAGGGCGAGTCTAGAATGGGAATCTCCATATAACCGTATGGAGCATAGTCTTCGGGGAATAAGGTCCAGTAACATTCCGGGGGTAGTCTGTTCTCGGATTTCCACTCCAGTGGAGAAGAAGTGAGGGGTTCTGATGGTCCTGGATCCTCAAGGCCCTCAGAATCGTGCTTACTCATAACAGCTGGACCATTTGTGCAGGCTTTTGGCTGCCCTGCACATCCACCTGGGACATGTGCCATGCCACTTGAATCATCTACAACATCCTGCAGTTATCCATCATCAGTGCTGTCAATCGCATCTTGACTGTCTTGCTCTTCCTTGAGTGATGTGCTGATCACACATGGTGCATCTTCATTTATATTGTGAGCATGCTAACCCACATTTAGTCGATTGCTTTCATCGACATCCCTGACCTTGTCTCAATCTCTGCAGGTCTCCTTGGGCACAACATTTGTGTTGATGACCTCAGTGTTACCACCTATGCTCTTGCTGTCCATATTGATCCTGGCTCCTTGCCAGTTCACATCCTCAGCCATCTCACCCTTTCTGCCTGCCATCTCAACCTTCTCGACAGTCTTCTCAGCTGTATTCTCAACCTGTCCATTGATGTTGCAAGCCTCAGTGCTTGCCTGCTGCTTCAACAGCTTATTCTGTGGGCCATGTGACTTGTCTGCTGGCATCAATGGCTCAGTGCTTGTTGTGTTTGGGTTTGTCATGTTAACAGTCTTGTTGTTGACTTTCTAACTTGTTGTTTCAGGTTTCTGGGGCTTGACCAGTGTGTGATGGACCTTGGCATTCTCAGTGTCTTTGTCTTGACCCCTCCAATCCTTCTTCTGGCACTCTCTTCAACTCCTTGGCTTGTTCTTGACCATTCTGCATTCATGTACCTTGTGTCTGACCTCTCTGCACCTCCAACAAGTGCTGTCAAACAGTTTCAGTGCTTGCACAGCCACACACAGTAAATTTTCATGTACCATAGACTTTATTATAGTTGTAGGCTTCTCAAATAGATCTTGTAAAACCTTGAACATTTCATGCACTGACATTGAGAGGTTCATATGGCTCTGGGTGAGTGGTGAAATTGTCTGGATGATGAGGTATTGCATTTCTATGTCATCACACAGCCATGTTGCCAATTTGCACAGGTACCAATAGTTGGTTGGTTTTGCATTACTTCCATCAAGTATGCTGAGTAAATTCTGTGTGGCCACTGCCTGTACAAGCTTCTTGCAGTAATCTGACCAGTTTCATTCATCCACTGCTAAGTTGGGTATGCAAATTTTCTTCCGAGTTGGTTGAACCATTTTCGGCTGTCCAAATTGAGTCGTTGAGTTGGGTGAGTGTTCTACTGAGCACAGACGGGGCTCATAACCTGTAGAATCTCTAGTAGTAATACTAAAGAAAGCTAACTATGGCAAGTACTACAAAGTATGTGCGCTTTACGCTTATGTAATCTGGTGGCTGTACAACCACACACCGTATGTCCGAATATTCCAACAGTGGCAGGCCCGGCCAAATTTTCAAAGGTCACCGAGTCGTGGCAACCCGGCAACCCGAAGGTTTCTCGCCGGAATTACTATCACACATCGTGAATCATGATTGCATCATGTTAAGAGCGTGTATGTATTCACGGCAAAATGTCCAACTTGGGGTCAAGGCTCTGATTGCTGTGATCAATCGATCAACTTGTGGGCGGTGTGGGCATGTTACTTATGTGAAACTGTAACTTCTGTAAGCATGCCAGCCCAGCTCCAAACCCGAATCGTGTCACGCTCTTCTCCATCATTTATCTCAGGGTCATCAGAGCCCATGCGGTAACTTCTTTTTTGTCATGCATACCATAGGCGCTCATGTCAGCAGATCAGCCGGAGGAACTGCCGTTTTCCCGCACCCAAGTTTATCGACAATGAACCAGCTATTAACACTGTATGCTGCTCAGAGCACACCACCCGTAGTAGAGGTTAACCGACAAGCGCTGTTAAACATCTTGACACGCTATCCTGGCCCGTTCGATGGTATCTAGTTTGTTCCGCGTTCCCTTGTGTTGTGACAGACTGAAGTCTGACAGCAAGTAGTCAACAGTGATACTCACGGCAAATTTCGCTTTCTTGGCTGTACCTGGAGTGATCATTACTTAACATCTACAGTGATCCGGAGATGATGCTTGCTGACGTTGCGGTCTGTAACATTTTATTGACTCTGTTGATGCATTCTAACCTCTCAAGTTTGATGTAGGCAAACTCCATGAGTCGTATACACCAGATAGTGGGAATCGATTCTCTCGCGCTCGCGCACGGTCTTCCCATGGCGTTACTTGTCTGGTCGTATGTCTCTCGTATCCTCGAAGTCTTCCCTTTCTCACTTTTTGGTCTCTCCTTTAGCATCTTGCTCTTCTTCGCGGCTCTGACAATCGAAATTTTCATTACGAAGCATCTCGTCACGGTTACGGTACTAGGCGTTGTATGCGGCCTTTTGGTACTGACGGTCGGTTGGAATCTACGGACCTTGAATATCATTCGGTATCAATGACGGTGTGGGGGTATTGCGAGTCACGAAGTGACGTGTGTATACATGTACTCTGTATACCGATACCCATATTTATGGCTTAATTCAGGCCAAAACAGTACACATGCTAAGTGGGCGTTTTCATCGGTGAAATCTACCCAACCATCCTCTACCAGTACGCATGGACGGTTTACTCGGGGCGGTCATCAAGGCTTGGCCTTGTGGTGATCGATCGTGAGGGTCAGAACTTAAGAAAAGTTGGATGGTCAGAGGCTACCTGAACCGGCCCCTGGGGCTCGTGTGGTGGCATCGCGCCGACCCTACAGTCGGCAGCCCGAGTGAGGCGATCATACTAGATCATAAGACAACGCACAAACCTCTTGTGCATAGGAAGACGTCTGGAGCATATCCTCTCGGTCGTCCTCGTCCTCATCATCATCATCGTACGCCCCGTCGATTGAATTCGCATCGCTCCAGTCTAATTGCGCTCCCCTGGAATCACACATCCGTTACCGTTGGCTGAAAGCAAGAGTGAACGATAGGACGCACTCGGGCTCCCTGAGCAAGGCCTGAAACGCGGTCCGATGCTCCTCAAAATAGATCAGCGCGCGTTCCACGTCGTCCTGTTCCTCGCTCTCCACGATTGAGCTCGCCTCGTGCACGATGTCCAAACACACTCGTGTATCTACTTCCGGCTGTAGGCGGCGGAAGCGCGCAGACCCGTTCGCGTCCGCGTAAAATACGTCGAGCAGGGCGTTGCAGTTGTATAGTACGAACCAAAGATCGCTCTGTACGTGTTTTAGTGACGGAATTTCGCCTGCCGAAATACGTTACGTTTGAAGTGGTCGGTCGCGGCGGTGACCACCTTTTGCAGTCCGAGAGAGATGCGTAATGCGGTAGCGCCCGGGTTAGAGTCAGCGCCGGTAGAGTCCATTGGATCTCAGAAGGTAGACAAATGATCTAGGATGCTTGAAGCTTATTTGGTACTACAAGTCTACAACCAGTGCAGTGACCCGAACCCAATACAGTTTGTGGAAAAACATGCCACCCTATTCTATTTCGTGTCCCTGGTAATTTAGTACATTACTGGCAACATGTCCCAACTTGAATGTGTCTCTAATGGTGTCCTCATTATAGCAACCCACTTCAATGCCATCTTCCAGTGATGAAGGAAAGGCTGCACACGAACCCCGTCCCCTGCACCTACTATTGAACATGAATGTATTCGTTCCAGGATTGCAAATTGCAATGAGTCTCATATCATAGGAACATGCTTTCTGGCCGGCAGTTGTGCACGGAGTGGCATCCAAGGTTATTGGATATGTCCTGAAATGGAGGTTTGCTGCACTGGCTTCTTGTAACCTCCTGACATAGTTTTCACTAATATGGGTGTTAGCCTCTTTATGACATTGACAAGCATCTGAACCACTCACTGTGTTAATGTCCTGGTGAACATGCTCGCATGATCACCAATGTGTTTGTCCTTTGAACCAGTATACCTAGTGTATGTCAGCCTCATCCAGTCATGACAAGGGAAAACATCTTGCTCACTGCTCGGTGTGAGAACGAGGGACTGTTGCAGCAAAGGATAAGATGGTGAAATAAAGTGCGATGAAAAGGTATAGAAAGGACTTGAAGGAATTCATCTCCCAGAGATGGGGAGAGAGAGGAGGACTTCCATGTATGTATTTATAGAGTCTGTGAGGTTGAAAATAGCTATACAGTAAATGTAATGCATGAAATAGCAAGGATTATTCTAGTATTGTGAGGATTCCCTGACAGCGTGTTGCGAACTCGTGCCTATCACTGATTGGCATCAATGGCACATACCCATAGTGATGGAATGATCAGGTTCCAAACGTCGGTTTGAACTGGACTTTTCCTGAACTGAATGCAGGGTTTGGTTCACGTTCAGCTCTTCAAGGTGAACCGGATGTGATTATACGTTCACGTTCACCGGCAGTCGAACCTGAACATGTTCGAACGCTAAGGATAGTGATTCAAGTTGGCCCTCAACGCATTGGCGCTGCTTATTTTTTGTTCATTCCATCAAGCTCTGTCACCTGAGAGAATATGCGAAGTACGTACACCTTCCTGGGAGGTCTGTATAGGCTGGGGATGTTTTGCTGATGCTCCGCAAAATCCTCTTTCGATAGCAGAGCATATCAGTACATCTGCCACTCACACGATGTCCATTTGGGCCTCTGGTGACTGTCATGATCTTTTTCGCTTACTCATACTTACACTCTCACGTGACTTCTTACTCATCCATATCACGTGCAGATATTGTTCCACGACGTTCTATTGTCGTTCCATGGACTATTACCATAGTAGGAGAGCTTGCCTGCCCTATACCTAGTGCATGGACCACGTACTCATGTATATAAGGCGGACGCTCATCGTAGGAGCTCCTTACTTTCGGTTTATTCATTGTCTTTGCGAGTAACCTTAGGGCAATCTAGGACCTTTCATCGAGTCCTGATATAAAACCGAAAGTAACCTCACCTACCTTGCCCGCTGTCGCTGTCGTTCATGCCGCATCTTCTTACGTCGCTCATACCTCGTCGACCACCTATCCCTTCCTCACCACCGACCTCTACCCCAACCTTCGTCGCTGCTCGCACCGCGTCTTCTTACGTGGTCAACGCTCCGTTGACACCTCACCTCCCTGCTTAACGTCCTGCCCTCTGGCTGTCTGAGTCGCTGAGTTATCGCGCTGGCAGCAGAGCGTCCTCGCCGTACAAACCGACGGCAGCAAGTCTTTCAACTTCCATCACCAGCACTAACGGTATACGCCAGGCATATCTACCGAGCCATCGAGAAAGTAATCGCCTTGTTCTTCCTCCTGATCAGTTTGATAAGGAAGATCGTACGCTGGATTGTCTATCATCTGCCTTGGACCTGGTCCACTCCACCTGCACGTTCTTAGAAGGCCTCGCCTTGGTCTTTATCCTCACCTATCTCCAACTCACATATCGCATTTCCGCTGTCGAGCCCGTTGCCGTAGTGCCAGCGCCACAGCCGCCCCTTCCTCTCCAACCCCTACGCTCCACGACAGACGTAGAGGATTCATCCGACGAAGCAACTGTCTACGACGATTCATTACACTCTGACGAAGAGACAGTCGTCGACGACCCCAAGTTACCCAACCAATACATTCTTGCCACCCTCTCTACTATTGCTCTCACGCCCGCCTCCAGGCATATCGGATCCGGTTATCCAGTCACATCGACTTGGCGTAATCGAACGACGATGTCTAGAGATCTTACTTCAACCAATTCCGACTCCGACTACTGATCCATACTGGCGCGATCCCTGGGAAGACATCGAGCTCATCACCCGGCTTACCAGACTCAACGCATACGCCCAGTATCCCCATGCATATTCCAATCCAATCCAAATCCCCTCACCCCGCATAAGTGCTTGTGACCGGGTAACCACCAGGTAAAACGCAACACACAACCTTCTTTTCAGAGGCCGAAATCACGGAAAAGGAAGAGTGGTAAGAAGGATATAAAGTAGTTTTATTTTTAGCAGTTTTTTATATGTTTTGCCCACCATTTCGGACAACCCCGCACCTCGACATACCCCGCGTGTATCACGCAGACCTCCCCACCTGTCTTCTGGAGACCAAACCACTCCAGTTGGCTACCCTTATCCACCTCCCGTCGTTAGTCGCACTCCCTCAAGGATATCCACTCCCCCAGTCATGGCAACTGAACCCTCCTCTTCCGCCAATCCTGCGACACCTACTCTTCATACATGGCCCTTGGCTACAACCTTTGCGGAGTTCCATAACCAATACTCCGAATATACCCAATTGGTGGCACAATACGGACCTAATGCCGTCATGCCTCCAACCGTACCAAGCGGCCCATCAAAAAAGAAAGATAAAGTGCCGGACGTAGATCCTGAACCAACAATACCCAAACTTGGCAAATCATACGTCGAAAAACCTCCCCCATTTACTGGCAAACCCGAAGACTACACCAAATGGAAAGCTAAGTTCAAGCTTTACCTATTGGGCTTCGAACAACCAGTCACAGATGCCGAAGAAATCAAAATGTTCCTAGGCTTCTGCGCCGAAGGACCCGCCGAAGATTTCGCCACCCTCCTCATAGAACGAGACATCGATTACGACAACTACACGGTGCGCACCTTCTTCCAAACCTTCGTCGATCCCAGTTTCAAACCTGTGTATGAATCCGCCAGGGCCGAAACCGACCTCATCAACTTAAAACAAGGATCAATGACGATCGAAGACTTCCTCAACAAGCAACAAAACCTCATCATGAAAGCTGAATGGTCCGAGATCGCCAATGGACGACAGCTTGTATGACTACTCCGAACCAACGCGCGGAATGCGCTCGTCGAACAGGTCGAACGTTCCGATATGGATATGACTACCCGATACATTGGAAGTTATGCCGAATGGTGTAGACGTCTTATCGCTGCCGGACAGTTGCTGACAGAAATCGCCGAAAGGAAGAAAGGTCAACCGTCAGACCCCCCTCGATACAAAGTCAAAATCCCTACTCAATTTGTCGAACCTCACACCGCGACCCCAGAGACTATGGGAGTTTTTGGAGGCCGAGGTGCTCCCATGGATTTATCCAAGGCGCGAGCAACTGGAACTTGCTTCCGGTGTGCCAAAGAAGGCAAGACATCCGCATGGCCTTGCGCCACCCACACTCAAAAGAGCTCCGGCTCAAGAAACATCAAAGTCCGCGGACTTGACGTTGAATACTCGACCTTGAAAGAGTTGGAAACCACAGTTCGAGAAGCGGATGAGATGGATTTTGTCGGAGAGGACAAGGAATGAGATCACCTCGTTCTCAAGGTACGTCATCAGTTAGAATTTGTAATGTTACGGTCAGGGGCGCCCGGGCTATCATGCCTAAGGACGGCGCGGCGGTACCGAAAACCGTGCTTAATTCCCCTGCAAGGTCTACTAACAAATTCTCCCTCCTTGACGTAGATTAGATCTCAGACTCCAATGACTGCGAAAGCAGCCTGGGTCCTAGTTTGCCAGCTACGCAACAGCCAAATGTACCTTCGCCCCCGCTGGGCATTACAGCCTCTGTTCCGTCTGGGGAACATGCAATCAAAAGGCAGACAAAGACCCGGGTTGTGAGTAGAAAGGAAATGGATCTACCGTATACCATCCTTACAAGAAAGGATCGCGGATGGAAATCCACAATCAAGCCTTGGTCCACTCAATGGATCAAGCAAATTGCCAACGACACCCCCGATGAACGTCTCATCACTCATTTACAAGTGTTCGTCCATGACACCCGCCTTTCCGAGGTAAACGCTGAGCTAATCGTGGACCTCCGGAATGCAACCCATGATGCAGCAGAGTTCATGCTTCTCGAGTTAACCCAGAAGCCCCGATATCGAACCAAGAAACCTTCTCCAAACGCCTTCAAAATCCCGATCATCCTTGGAACTGACTCAGGCAAGGAGATAGAAGCCGTCGCGCTCATAGACTCCGGGTGCATGGCATCAGCCATCGACATCGACTTCGTACGAGAACACGAACTAGAGCAGAAACCATTCCCTCGGGCTATACCAGTCTATAATGCCGACGAAACCGCAAACACTGAAGGATCAATTACCCACTATGTAGATCTGAAAGTGGCTATCAGAGACCACCAATCCACTATCCCCTTCTCAGTAACACGCCTATCTTCGCAAGCGGTTTTCCTAGGATTCGACTGGCTATGCCAATATAATCCCCAAATCAACTGGCAGACAAAAGAACTCAGCTTCGCCCCGGAAACCACACCCTTGTGGGAGTACGATGACATGGAAGCCGATGACTGAGTCTTTCAGATTGAAAATAAATACATCGCTACCATGGCAACAGACCTTGCCGCTGCCGCCAACCAAGGGAAACAAGAGATTCCCTTCAAACAAGTTGTCCCCGAAGAATACCACGAATTCCGCGACGTATTCGCAAAGGAGTCGTTCGATGAATTACCACCGCGACGACCATGGGATCATGCAATCGAACTCAAACCCGGCAACCACAAGGTCGATTGCAAGACATACCCACTCTCCTTGAAGGAACAAAAAGAGCTTGATGCCTTTTTGGAAGAAAACCTATCCACGGGCCGTATTCGCCCATCAAAGTCTCCCTTCGCCTCCCCTTTCTTCTTCGTCAAGAAGAAGGATGGAAAACTCCGTCCCGTCCAGGACTATCACAAGCTTAACAACGCAACCATAAAGAATCGATACCCTCTTCCACTTATCGAAGAGATCGTTCAAAAGCTTCGCGGAGCCAAATACTACTCCAAGATGGACATTCGATGGGGTTACAACAACGTACGCATGAAGGAGGGAGATGAATGGAAGGCAGCCTTCCGCACCAATCAGGGTCTCTTCGAGCCCCTCATCATGTTCTTCGGACTTACCAATTCCCCCGCCATGTTCCAGACTATGATGAACCATATCCTTCGCGATCTGATCGCTAAGGAGGTTGTCATTGTCTACATGGACGACATTCTCGTATTCACCAAGACTCTCGACGAACATCGCAGTATCGTCCGAGAAGTCCTATCTCGACTTCGTGAGCACAAGTTGTCGCTCAAACACACCAAGTGTGAATTCGAGACCACAACTACTGAATACCTGGGACTCGTCGTCTCCGATGGAACCATCGCCACCGACCCTACCAAAGTCGATGCCATCCATACCTGGCCGACTCCTACCTCTCGGACCCAAGTTCGCTCATTCCTTGGGTTCCTCAATTTCTTCCGCCGCTTCATTAAGGACTTCACGGCCGTCGCACGTCCACTCAATCACCTTACCAGCGAAAAGAATCCATTCGAGTGGACTGCCGCTTGTCAAACCTCTTTCGACACTCTCTGGGATGCGCTTATAAATGCACCCATCCTCTCCCTCGCCTCTGACTTCGATCCCTTCAGGATCGAGACCGACGGTTCAGGCATAGGACTCGGAGCTATCCTGTCTCAATATCAGGGTGGTCTCTGGCATCCAATTGCATATCTGTCGCGGTCTTTATCCGACGCGGAACGAAACTACCACGCTGCCGATCTAGAATTCGCTGCCATTATCGAAGCAGTAACCACTTGGCGACAATATCTATTAGATGCCCACATTCCTTTCGAGATCCTCACGGATCATCAAAACCTCACGTACTTCGCAGTCCCTCAGGATCTCTCTCGCCGCCAGGCTCGTTGGAACCAAATCATGCAGGAGTTTCACTACACTCTTGTTCACCATTCCGGCAAAACGAATCCTGCAGATCCTCTGTCCCAGAGGTCAGACTTTGAAAAGGGGGTGAAGGATGACAATAAAGGCGTCACTGTTTTCCCCACTCTTTTACAGCAGAATCATATGTCGACGGCTGTGGAGAATGCGCCGACATCTGACCAGGACTTTATTTCTTTCCCTATAAACATTAATTCTCTTTCCACTTCTAACACAGACATTTATTCAAATGCTATGGACATGCGAATGCTAGCGGCAATGCATGTAGCCAAACAAACTCTTATTTCTCCCTCTACTATAGAACAAAGAATAATGGACTCACAGCACATTAGAGATTCCAAAGTAGTACGCGCCTTAGCACAACAGGATAGTCGCTTTTCTATTCGCAACTCACTTATACATTTTAAAGACTTTCTTTACGTACCAAAAGACAACGCTCTTAGAAACGACATACTAACCAATATCCACAGTCACCCCACATCCGGACATCCGGGCATACGCGCTACCATCTGGAAAGTTCAGAAACGATACTATTGGCCAACGTCCGCAAAAGACGTCAAAAGGTTCATCAAAGGATGCAAAGCTTGCCAAAAAAATAAAGCCATCACCACTCCGCATCATACCCCGCTCCAACCCAACGAGATCCCATGACAACCTTGGGAACACATCTCATTGGATCTTATATCCCCACTTCCGGAGTCAAACGGAAGCAATGCTATTCTCGTCATAGTCGATCGTTTCTCAAAAATGATCCGACTCTTCGGCATTAGGGATACCATCAACAGCAAGGGCATTGCGGTCATCCTCCGCGATGAAATCTTCAAACTCCACGGCCTCCCGACCAAGGTCATCTCTGACCGAGGTCCTCAATTCGTATCCACCTTCATGATGGAACTTCAGAAACTCCTCGGCATTACGCCTAACCCTTCCACCGCTTTCCACCCACAGACTGACGGACAGACCGAACGCTACAATGCCTGGGTCGAACAATACCTACGCATTTACATTAACCATTGTCAAAGCGACTGGAAAGAGTAGCTCCCAATGGCTGAGTTCGCACACAACCACAACCCTCGTTCAATGACTAATCAAACCCCATTCATGCTCAACTACGGACATGAACCACGAGTCAATGAGGAACGACACATGTCCATCCGAAGTGAGTCAGCGACCGACTTCACCAAACAGATGACGACATTGCGTACCCAAGCCGCCGAAGCCCTAAAGCTCGCCAATGAGGATATGAAGAAGTTTTACGACAGATCCACGTGTCCCATAGAAGACTACAAAACCGGAGATCTTATTTGGCTTGAGGCCACACACATCCGCATCAACCGCCCCATGAAGAAGCTGGACCAGAAAAGATACGGTCCTTTCAAAGTCCTTACAAAGGTCGGTGTTGCCTCATACAAACTCGATCTACCGCATAAGTGAAAGGCCATCCATCTGGTCTTTCACGAGTCCATTCTACACCCCTACACAGTGCCTATGTCCGGCCCTATCCCCGCTCCTCCTCCTCCCGACCTCGTTGATGAAATCCCAGAACAAGAGGTCGAGGAAATTGTCGACTCCCATCAAAGAGGGGAGCGTTTCGAATACCTCGTCCACTGGAAGGGATTCCCTGTCAAAGAAGACGAATGGCTGCCCAATACGGAGTTGCGCCATGCACAAGGTGCAGTTACCAAATTCCATCGCGCTCACCCGACTGCGGCACGCCCCACAACCCGTCTCCGTCTTTGACTGCTCGCGCTACCACCATCACCGAAACCAGAGGACCTTCCTCTTTCCACATCTCCCACCTCATCGGTATTCTCCAATCCGGGATTTCTCGAATATCGCAAACGTTTCAAACGGTTTGACGATTCCATGTTCGACCTCCCCCCTGATCCACCTAAACCGACTTCGGTCCCTCACTCTCAGATTTACTGGTCTTTCTGCAAGGACCCTTACTGTCATTACCATGCCGATTCATGAGGACATGAACCCTTAGAGAGGGGGTAATGTCATGATCTTTTTCACTTACTCATACTTACACTCTCACGTGACTTCTTACTCATCCATATCACGTGCAGATATTGTTCCATGACGTTCCATCGTCGTTCCACGGACTATTACCATAGTAGGAGATCTTACCTGCCCTATACCTAGTGCACGGACCACGTACTCATGTATATAAGGCGGACGCTCATCGTAGGAGCTCCTTACTTTCGGTTTATTCATTGTCTTTGCGAGTAACCTTAGGGCAACCTAGGACCTTTCATCGAGTCCTGATAAAATGCAAGGTCACTGCGAGTTCGAGTCAGTGGTTCCCGCACTCTCCGCCCACACTAGTGCGATGACAAAATTGTACACCCTTATGATAGTGTCAATCGTGTAGTTCAATAGCCCCAGAACCTGCTCCATGACATCACACATATTCCTCGCATCCCGAGAGTTTGTCGCCTCCACATCCATCTGGGTGATGGCATGTGGCACAGGTCTGGGCACACCAGCCGACTCTGTTGCCTTGTGGACAGCACCAGCATCTCGATGTTCACTCGTATTGAGACTCTCATCATGTTGAGACTCCAGAGACAACTTGATGGTAATTTCAGAAGGCTCTGGTGCATTAGGAGTGTCCTTTACAAGAGGCACTTGCACCACTAGGATTGCGTCAGTGAAATATGACATCAAGACAACATTTTGTCATACCTCCATTTTTTAACTTTTTCAGCAACCCACAAATAGTGTCACTAACCGCTCCGACAACCTTGGATTCACTGACGGTATATTTCTCATGTACGGTTGCAATGAAATCAGTGCTATCATTCACATAACTAGGGGGATTTAGTTCGCTGGCATCGAGTGATGTATATGGACATACTCGAAAAAGAAGACCTGATTCCAAGAAGTACAACTGTTTTTCTCCTCCATTGTCTTGGTCGACTGAGAAGTATTGCCCACAGAAAGTTGGATGTAATATTTGTTCTTCAAGATCTCGCCCCGATAAGATTGATCTCCTTGAGTATGGAGTTGGATATCTGGAAAGATGAGCCGGAATTCAAGAGCAGAAAAGGGGAAGGAACTTTTTACCTTTGACAATAAGAGTTTTGCATTTCGCCCTAGTAGCCC